>JASDQU010010895.1:28337-52114 GCA_032191745.1 Picea mariana | reverse complement strand
AACTTTTTACTAGTGTTTTTTTTTTTTTTTTGTGCATAGAAATATCATCTAGGGTTTTAAATATGCATTGAATTATTAGTGTTTTGATGGATAAAAACAGAGAAATTAGCTTGCTGTCCCGCACTGTTTTTTACACAGAAATAGGTTGTCATGACTCATAATTATCATTTTGCATTGGTTTGCATGCCCATTCATATCTAGCATTTAGTGCATCAAGTTTGGTGTGTTTCCAGCAGTTTTTGAGTGATTTCAGCTTCCTGTCACACACTCATTAGTGTGGAAGAGCAGGAAATTATCATCCATTTTAGGCATATACTTAGTGATTTTAGCATCTACAATTGTTTTCTTGATTTATCTGCTTGGTGCCCGCTTAATTACTTGATGTTTTATCTCTGTTTTATTTTAGAAAAGCAGTTTCATTTATTAGTTCAAAGTCATACTCTCCCCTTTAATCATCAGTTGAAAGCTTAGACTATTTGGGGAATCCCCCCTTTGCTTGGAAAAGCATCAGCCCAAAGTGAGACAGGTACAGAGACAGGTGGCATTGGCTCTGCACCTACTAGTTATCCGGATTCCTCTACTCTTTGCTGGAAAGAATTTCCAGGGGACAATGAGAATGAGACTCATTGCCTAGTTTCTCCTCCACACTGACATACTTAGCAGTCCCATTGACCTAATTGTGGTCACTTGTTCGACAATAATAAAATTATATTATCTTATCTTCCTTGAAAGGACAATTGCAGAAGAGAATTGATGCATAACTCCAAAATCTCTTAGATGTCCAGCACTCAGACAATTCTTTGCACAGGCATCGTTGTCTTGGGATATACTAGTACCTCACACAAATCTAGTGTACCCTGTGACTTTCATTTTCTCTTCTATGTTCTGAAAACCCAGTACATTCACATATATTCATCTGTAGTTCCTGTTATCCACTGAGTTGTACTAGCTGGACTTGAAGTTGAGCTGCCAAAGACTGAGCAATCAATTGCTCATAATTCAGTGTTCAGAAGTTCAGCTGGTCTATTTGACCAACTTTTTCTGCATTTCCATCTCCTGTGGGGCATTGTAATAAATGAGATTAGCATGATGAAGTTGTACAAGACTTGGCCACACAAAACCTAAGCACGAGTATGTACTCTAAAGTGTTTTTTTCACTTGTTAATTATTTATTGCCTGAGAAATTAGGCGAGTTATAATTTCTAAGTTTTTTCCTCAAATCGCCTCCAAAGTTGGAGTATGTGCTGGTGGTTAGGCCTTGACATGGAATTCCAATGTCTAGTGTCTAAATGTTTATATTACCATGCTAGGTCATCTATATTGAATCATATGGAAATTGCGCTATGTCCCCCTTAAGGATTTTTAAAGTTTTGAGTCAATACAAAATTTCCCACAAACGGTTATTTTAATTGTAGAAGTCAAAAAAGTCATAAAAGTGGCATCATATTTTGTCATATGTCATGTTTGTGCTTGTTTTCTAAGCCAGAGCACCCCTTAAACCCTTATCTCCCCTTTGTTGTGTCAAAAAAGTGATTTTTATCACTCAAAAATGAGTTTACTCACAAAAGGAGAAAAAGACACGAAATTTTCAATAAAAAACAGCAAGTTATTAATAAGGAAACATGTCAGGGACATGTTTTCCCTTTGTCTGGAGTCCAAGACTGAGAGGTTGAGTTCTTCCTTTAGTTAGGCGAGTTAGTTGAGTGATGTGACTAAGGGGGATAATCCCTATGCTACCACTCAATCTCCCTTTAGCTAGGTGGCAAATTTGGAGAGAGGGGCTTCAATCCCAATGGGAGAGACTCGCCCTCTCTACCTAATATTCACAAGTGGCACCTCCCCTTATTCTCACATGTCTTTTAAACTAAAGAAGACTCGCCCACAAGTGGAGATGTGTCCACTCATTCCTCCACTCGTCCTCACTCAACCCATGCGCACTCCCCCTTAGCTCATGCGCATTGCTTTGGAGTTCTCACCTAGTTTGCTATAAAAGCAAGTCAACCCCTCCCTTTGTAGCTAATGGGAGTCAGACTATGCTTTGTGTAATCATTTTTGTAAAGCTTTGATGTTATTTGGAATATAAGAGACTTTGGAGGTCAAATCTATGGTGGTTGGACTCATGTGTGGATGAAAGTCATGCTATTTTTGAGGTGATGTTGTTTCAATACTTGCTTATGTATATTGTTATCATTGGCTAATGGTAAAGATATTATTATATATTTAGAAAGGATTATTAAGTTTTGTTGCATGCTAATCCTTTTGCTTATTTACATTTGAAGTTTAAAGCACATTTGTTGTTTTTGTTTAAACTAAGATGCAACTTGAGTTTCTTGTGTAGGTAACACCAAAGTTTAACAGTGATTTGCGAGCCTTTGTGAAGCATACAGGATCTAAATTTTGGAGGCGTAGAGGAGCTGGTTTGCATCAATTACTTGTCCAAGAAATCATTGAAGACATTCTGCCCTCTTCCTTCCACTAAAGGGACCCCATTGCCCAAAGGAGTTCCAAGCTCAAGCGAAGGATCTCTCATTCACAAAAAACTTTCTATCTCCTTTTCTTTTGGTTACCTTTTGTACATGCAATTGTTAGATCTAACCTAAGTTTCAAAGATAAATTCTAGATTATTCTAGCCTTGCATGCAGTAGCACTTGAATCTAGTTTTACTTTTCAAACATCTCGAGGATAGATCTAAGTAAATTTTTCACTTTTGCAAGTTCTTTACATAGAAATTTTTAGGCATAAAGTGAGATTGTTTTCATTAGTCAAATCAAGCTAATTAGTAGTTTTTGCTCGCAGTTTTAGTACAGCAAACAGAAACAACTAAAAGAGCCTCTTTTAGTTTCCTTAAGCTGTCAAAAAACCTATAAATATTTCCCTTTTTTGCATAAGAAATATTCTAGAAAAAATCTAGCTTAGGTCATGCTTTAACAAAACATAATCTTAAAGTGATTTTTAGCAAATTCTAATAAATTTGTTTACTGGTTTTTAACAGGTCCATGATAAAACAAGGGGACACTCTGGCGAATTTGGGACTAAACTGAAGAAAATTTAACCCAAGAGTGAACCTTTGAAGACCAAGACCAATAAAAAAACCTTTGTAAAAGCTTATTTATTTTCAAATCCAATCTATAAGGATCCAAGAACCTCCCAAAGAAGAAAAGAGAACAAGGTCCTCGTTGTAATCGAAAGCAATAAAAGCGGGCCTCATAATGCCCAGATTCTTCTCCCCCTTTGGGGGATTGGTGTGGTGGTGTTGGTTGGTTTCTTTTGTTTCTTTCACTTTAATGCTCTCATACAATCTAAAGATAAACTAAAAGGAAAATCAACCAATCTATCTTAATCACAACAACACATAGCTTGGTTTCTTTTGGAAAGTAACACTTAATTGTTAGATTAGTTTCCTTTTGCAATCTTTCATTTTCAGTTTTGCATTTCAATTTTGGAAAATAAACCCATCCCTTCAGCTCCTCTGCAAAGAGGTTGGACAGTGTCGATGGTAGTAATTAAAAAATATTTACTTTTATGCAATTTCAAGTTGGCAAATAAACCAATCCCCTCAGCTCCTCTGCAAAGAGGCGGGTTAGCATGGATTTAGTAATTAACACAACATTTCATTTTCTGCAATTTATTTCATGCAATTTTCTTTTGTTGTTTAAAATAAACCTTCCCCTCAGCTCCCCGATGTATGTTCTGAACCCTTGCAAGCCTAGCACGATCCTGGGAACTCATCAGAACCAGGGTTGGTCATTGCGGAGTAGTTTTAATACGACAATCTCAAAAGATGCTATCTCAATGTTAGGGAAACCGCATGAAGGGAGTGTGTGAAGTCAGACGGGAACTTTGAGATCTAGGTTCTCCCTGTGTTGGACCTCTAGCACCTTCATTGAACTTGTCGTTGAAGCCTTTGGGGCTTCGACAAGTTCTCCACATATTTCCAACCAAAGAGATAGCCTCTGAAGAGGCCACACATTTGCTTAGTTTATTTCAAGCATTTCAAGCAATTTCATAAAATAAATTCACATTAACCAAACCTTAAAATTCTCAAAGACATTACCCACAGGGTACATCACACCTTCAGCAGCAATTTACACTATCTCATTGGCACTGGTCTCAATTTTTCTTACTAAGAAGCCATTTGCTTCAAAATTTCCATTTTGCAAAGCAACTCTTTATTTCATTTGAAGTATTTATCAATGCTCATGGCTATTTCACTTGCAAGCACCAGTATTCTTTAAATATATCTTGTGCAAGTATTTCCTTATTGAATATTTCTTCATGAGTCTGTTACTTCAATGAATGTATGAATGGTATATGTTGCTAAGCAGATTTACTTTTGTTGTAATTGTCTTTACTGCAATAAACTCCTAGATTTACCTTTTTTGTACTTAGACTATTTTCCAAAGCCTTTGTATTTTTGTTAGGGACTACCCCCCTTGGCTTCGCTACGAATTGGCCTAGACGAAGGAGTAGAGGATCAGGTGACAGCACCTTGACTCGAGACTTGCCCCCAAGGACACACCAAGTGGATTGAATATTTCTTCCACGTTACCCAGGTGTGTATAAAGGCGGCAACAGTTCCTTCCCATGAAATCCCATAAATCTACACTATAAATACAGTATGGATTTTCAATGCCGCCCATAAGTTATATATACTTTCATACGACATTTGAATATATGAAAATTTTATGGATTTATATTGCACTTGTTGGTTTCCCTGTTATGATGAAAATGTATTTGACTTTCCAATTTCATTCAACACTCTTTCAAAACAGAATTTCTGACAAAAGCATAGTTGCTAGAACACATCAAGGATATGGCAAGAAACATTGTATAAGAAGTTGTGACTCTTCAGGACAAATCTATTGTCAACCTGAGTTGTAGTTATTTCCCGTATCACAGGATTCGATGATCTAGGAGAAAATTTTTGGGTTTTGCCAAACTCTTGAACATAAACATATACATTAAGGAAAAAAAACCATCTTTGTCACCAGTAAATGTTTGCCATCTGGATGAACATTTGTTCTTGGTTTGAAAATCTCAAATGCTTAAGTATGCAAATTACAAAATCCCTAACCTATTCTAATGAGAGATCTCGTGCAAGCACGAGGACAAGACAATTTCTATAAAAAAACAAAAAAAAAAACATATTGAAACCTAGTTCAAACAGGATACACAACTTCATGGTAGACCTCACTCCATTTCGGCCCAATGCCTTGTTTGACAGGCTCTCTCCTGTCAACCCTAAATTGTACAAGTATGGGTCCCATTTTCCTTATAAATAGGGAAGCTTATGTTATATCACAGAAAAGACCATGCCTGACAATAAAAGTTAAAACAGTGACCAACAATGATGAAAAGAAGTTTTAGAATTTGGTGTTTTAGAATATACTCTAAACTCTGCTTTGTTCATAATCATATGAAACTCCAAATATTGCCACAAATGGCCAAAGGGACTATTAAATTTGGAAGTACAACAATGTATAAACAATGGGAGTGCTAAGGAAGCTCTGTAAGAACCAAGACCACAAGGAGAATGCCAAAATAAATGACATTGAACCCTAGCAAGCCCAAAAGAAGACAACAGGCGAGGGTTTGATGGGCTTCTAAATCTTTTGACAAAATTTATATATACATAGCTTATTTACTATTTGCTATTGAATAACATTATAAATACATAGTTTCCAAATTTTACGACTAACATATTTGAATTCATTGAACTACAATTTTGTGTTACCCGGATTAAAACATGAATGCAAAGCTGGTAATTTAGATTCCTACTATCCCATTAGTTGGATTATGCTTTTATTTTCCTATTATAGTCCAAAAGACAAAAACACTTTGATACCATGCATTCTCATAAAAAGAAAACTCACGGGACCATAGGGCCATCGAAAGCCACTGCTTTGCTGTCCATGATGATTTCCTGGTACTCCAAACGATCGAGCCAAAAAGCGGACCTGCCAAAAAAACAGTTCAATGTAATGACAGCGCCAAGTTAAGATGTCAAAGCTGACAGCTACCTACTTTAGTATAAATCAACATTAACACTAATGCAAGTAAAGCTGAAGCATTTAAAATACGAAGCAATACTTAGAACCAAGACAACAGATCACATCAACTAGAATTGAAGACAATTGTCAGTAGCTTATAATGCACATTTAAGGATCTACCTTGATTGTCTTTATGCAAAGGATTATTTCCCCAAGCTCTCATGTATTAACGTCAATCAATAATACATCTATAATCTGAGCCTAACTAGGTTTCTTAATAGGAAAGCATATCCAACCTCTATTTCCCCCATGGAGGTAGTCTAATCTACGAAGAATGGACCCAAAAACAATGAAAATAGCCTGGCAATGTTGGGGTTAGTTTTTTAAGCGACAAACTCTATTGGACTTGTATACTGTATTGTTTTGGCAATGTTTCTTCGATTTCTAATAATTGTGTGTTTGAGTACAGTAAACCCTAAGTAGAGTCAAATGAGAATCAACTAACCAAAGAGCTTGAGTTCATATCCTTAAATCTTTGAGTAAGATTGAAAGAAGATAGGCCAGAAGTAACAAAGATGCCTTTGCAAATGTAGTAATTTCACCTAGAATAGTGAGGTGCATCTATAGCCCAGGTAGATGTGTCACGTCTGTAACATTAATAAACTAAATTGAAACAAAAAATGAAGTCCATAAAACGAAAAAATTTAAAAATAAACAGACCATAATAATAAAAAACTAAAATAACAGACCATAATGATAAAAAACTAAAATAACAGGACCATACTAATTATAAAACTCTCATAAAATAAACCAGCATAGATCCATTATAACCCCGGATCTTTTAAGCACCGAGAGAGTTATGTCTGTTTCTTTTGATCCGTGTTGATGCTTATTATATCCGGGGTTAAGATGAAGATATGCCAGTGTACCTTATTACAAAGTTATTTTCACTTGAGTTATAAAATAAGCTGCCAGTGCTCACAACATGACACCCTCCAATAGATCATCTCCCAAAACAACTAATTTCCAAATGTCAGGACTCGGGACTATATGATTTGATTGTCTTATTGCTTCATACCATGCATTGAACAACTCCAGTTAAAAGATCTTATTTAATCTTATTGGACTCCAATGTATACTTCTAAATATATCGGTGAAGAAACACCAAGGTAATTGTAATATCTAACATAAAAATCATAAAATTATAACAATGAGATTAAATTAGGAAAATATGAAATCTTCAAAGAAGTAAATATACCTGGTCACCAGAAAAATTCTCCAAAAACGTTTGTGTTACATTGACCTCACCAAGAGCCTGAGCAAAACTCTTGGGGGACACACGTTGTATCAATTTTGCAAAAAAGTGTGACACCTGGAGGTTTCAAAATTAAGCAAATGAAAAAATGAATTGCAAACTGCAATGTGCTTTAAGGAATTTAAATCCAATTCTTACGGACAATTCAACCAAAGTGTGTACAGATTAAAGTGCTAAACATCAAAAGTTCAAACTCCAACCTAAATTTACAATTACCTCAGGTTGTTTCAAAGCAGCAGCAGCCCTTGCAGAAATATCTCCATACATAACATATCTGCAATAGGGCAAAGTCGACACAACATTCATATCACACTCTAGTAAATCCACATTTTGGCATCCCTATGAACATGCACAATTAAATGCCATTGCTAATCACCCGCTCACAGATGATAAACAATAAAAAAGCAGAATAATTTGGTCAACGAACATTAAAATTGCATATTTTTCAATGACAGAAGACCCCAATTGAGTAACTTCCTTGAGACAACATAACCAAACAATCACCCAGCAACTGCCCTGAGACAACATAACCAAACAATAACCCAGCAATGTATTTTGATCGGTGATGATTCTAGCCATACTTGAAACAAACGATCCAATTTTCTGGGGAGGTGCTCGTCTTCTTGTTCTGCTGTGATGATGCAATATCTCTCTATCTATTTCATGAAGACTGGTGACCTTGTAAGGACATTTTCAGAAGATAATATGCAAATATAACATAAATATTCAAGTTATCACCTGAAAAAAATGATTGCTGAAGGTGGAAAGATGCATAGCAATATTATACCTGTCCTAAAATGTTCAGGCTTTAAATGCTATTATCTTAAGAGGAAAAAACATATAAACATGATGGCAAAAAGTGTCATTGTTCATGACTTAGCCTCTTTTGTTGAGTGCTCTTCACAAGCATCAGTCCAAATTTTCTATGATGCAAATTCATACAAGACAGACCCCATTTACAACACAAATAAAGCAACATATTTAATTCATTGCACTCGAATTTGTTATAATGTATGTTCATTGTTAACCTTCCAGCCAGTGACGTATGGGAGACCCCACCCCACAAAAAAACGAGCAAAAGGCCAACAAAGACCAAGTGTTGGAAGTCAAAGAGGCATACAAGTGTCAAGGGGCCGATTGGTCAGTTTTCCAAGATGACAGTTCTGGCAACCAAACCAGAACGAATGATGAAGATAAGGTTCAGAAGGTTTGATCCAGTGCAATTCAAAAGATTCAAAAGGTTGAACACTTTGTTAGTAGAAATTAAGTTTGAAAGGTTGAGAACAGTTTCTCAAGCACTGCTCAAGAAGTTCTGTAGATAACAAGCTTGGAATACTGACAGACTAGGCTGAGGACGATGTGATTAGCTGTGCAAGACAAGCCTCTATAATTTCAGGCGGCTATTTTAGTAATTAATTCATTGCACTCGAATTTGTTATAATGTATGTTCATTGTTAACCTTCCAGCCAGTGACGTATGGGAGACCCCACCCCACAAAAAAACGAGCAAAAGGCCAACAAAGACCAAGTGTTGGAAGTCAAAGAGGCATACAAGTGTCAAGGGGCCGATTGGTCAGTTTTCCAAGATGACAGTTCTGGCAACCAAACCAGAACGAATGATGAAGATAAGGTTCAGAAGGTTTGATCCAGTGCAATTCAAAAGATTCAAAAGGTTGAACACTTTGTTAGTAGAAATTAAGTTTGAAAGGTTGAGAACAGTTTCTCAAGCACTGCTCAAGAAGTTCTGTAGATAACAAGCTTGGAATACTGACAGACTAGGCTGAGGACGATGTGATTAGCTGTGCAAGACAAGCCTCTATAATTTCAGGCGGCTATTTTAGTAATCCATGTAGTTAGACAAACGGTTTAAGCCTTTTGTGAGACACGTGAATTGTAATAATTGATTTTAAATTGTTTATGAATCTGGAGTTTTCATTCCCGTTGAGTGTTTTCGAAAGTTAAAACTATTGTTGTCGGCTGAGTAAATTTGTGTATTGATTTATGTGTTATGTTTAAGTTGGGTACATAAATAATACCAGTAGTTAATAAAATTCATTCAGGAATGCCGTTGGGAGATTCTGACTCACCCATTGGGTAAACGAATTAATTTCTCAAACTTATTTTCCAATGGTTTGGTAATGATATAAGTTTTCTGCTTCTTTAAGAGATAATACATAAACTCGATCTCTCCCTTCACTGCCCATCTCGATCTTTCTCTTCACCACTTGCGATCTGATGTAGTGGCAGAGCACCTCACTGTGTTTGGTACGTGCATGGTACATTGGATTCTTGGAAATCTTCGACACACTCTCATTATCACAATGAAGCACTTTGAGGTGATCTTGCCTTAAGTTCAGGCTTTCAAGTACTTGGTGTACCCAAACTACTTCTCACATAGCATTCATAGTTGTTCGAACTTCTATCTTTTGCATCTACCGTAGACAATGTACTACTTGTTACTTCTTACTTGTTCAAAAAGTTGCACCTAGTCCTAGACTGAACATGTACCCTAATATTGACTTCCTATAATACATCAAATTCGGTTTAGTGTTGGTCAAGTAGATCAACTCCCAACCAACTGCCTATATGTGGTGGCATTCACCAGCTTAGAAGTGTCCTCAACTATAAACTCCAAACTAGTCTCCATGGCTGAAGAATAGATTGCAATCCACCATTGAAATCTCTAAAGTATCTCCTTCACATACTTGCTTTGTGAGACAGAAATGGTGTCCTCATCTGGCCACCTCTCTTGATCCGAATTAGATCTGAAACAAATGAATGGGTAAGACTCGGTACTTGCCAGACAATTCGGCAATTTATGTAGGTTATCTAAACTATGTAAAAGATGATGCGAAGTAAAGTGAACAAGACAAAAGAGAAGTTCATAATTAAATGAAAAGAAAAAATATAATAAAGGAGAGAAAAGAGTGAGCAATAGGAAATGAAAGGTCAACCTGTTGGCCTTCCATTACCCAAGCTCTCCCTGTATCTTCATGTAATTTCAATCCCAATGGGTCTTTTGGCCAAGGAGAGGAGAATGTATAGCAAGTTTTTATCGCAGAATTTGTACTTGTGCAAAGCCCACCACAAGATCCCCAAATCCTGCATAACTATGGAAGACCCTACCATTGTCACCATAGTAAGAACTTCCCTCGTTTTAGTGATGAAAGAGGTCCCACTACAAGGGAGGCTTCCCTAGTGACCTCAAGGGATAACAATTTCCAAGCTAAATTATGCAAGAACAACCTCTTATGACACTGGACAAGATAAGTTGCAATGGCTAATACAAATTTGCAATAGTAAACAATTATATAACAGCAGTAAATGATTTGTAACAGCAGCAACAATTAATGCTCCAAAATGCAACAATTGACCATGAAAACTTAACATACATCCACTAGAACATTGTCCAATTGTTAGATGCAATTTTTGAATGAGTTAGGCCACCTTTACAAAAGTGTATGCAGAAAATTAGAGTGTTTTCAAGTGGCTATAGCAAACTTTTATACCAGCAGCAAGAGAATTAGTGAGTTTGCCAATGTTAGTCTTAGTAAAGTTAGTAGAGAGCTTGAGAGAGTTGAGAGAGTGAGTTTGTTAACCAATTCACCAAGAGAGATACTTCTTAGATCAGTGCCTTTGTTGGGTTATGGGGTCTTATAAAAGCAAATGCAACTAAGCTTGAAGATTGATCTAATTGCAACCAAGAGGTAGGATTCAAACCCTAAGGTGCAAGCACATTTGGGCCTTAGGCTTTGAATCTTGAGGAGAAAGATTTATAAAGTGCAAGCACGTTTGGGGCCTAGAAATCGTTCCTCCCTTCTTGTAGCTTCAATTAGGTCAAAGATCAAAAGTCTAGGGCTAAAATCCTAAAGTGTGCTAGCACTTTAGGGCTTTAGAGTTTAACCCTGCCAAGGATATTTTCACAAATTTTGGACAAAAACCACCTTGTGAGAGGAAGAAGCACCTATGTTCCTCTCTTAGGGTTTCACCAAGCTATACGTCTAGCAAAAAATAGCAAATTTACCATGAAACATTAATAGCATAAAGATGAATTGCAGAAAATTCACTTACTTCATCCAAGAAACCATGAGATAAAACCCTAATTGCAGAAATTTTCATCCAAAAACAACAAAAATCATCCACAAGTGACCTTCCAAGCATAGTGCATGAGAGAGAGATAGCCAATGACCCTTAGAGGGCGAAAACTTCAGAAGTACTCTCACAAATGGTGAGAAGTCATGATGATAAAATGAAATGTGAGGGTAGCCTTCTTATATGAGAATACCCTAATAGATTTGTCCACATAATTTGTCAACTACAAAATAGAAATGGGGCCAACCCCTTAATTTAACTCTAAAATAATGCCAAAATACAAAATATACATCATAAAACCCTAAAGAGGGTGACATTATGCTCTAAAAAGGTGACATCATGCTCTAAAAAGGTGACATGCTAGGAGAGGGTGATGTCATGCCTCCAAATGCAAGTGTTGGGCCTCCAAAGGCCAAGTGGCATGCTCCAGGGGCGAATGAGTGTGAAGTGATGTGTCTCCTCACCCCAAGCCATGCCAATCATCTCCGGAACCATACCATCCACCAAACCTTAACCAAGAATGATAATGTCAAAGGCTAGAGGCTGACGTCAAGTGCCTCCAAAGGCCACATCCAGGGCTAAGAGAGTTGCAATATCTCTGAGTGATGTACAAGGCCTTGTTGCTAGATCGTCCTCCATCCTCTGTGCACAAAATCCCTGGGGTACGCTGCCCAACCTATGGGCTTCCATCCCATATGTGTGGCATAATGACCAGAACTGCTCAAACCGAGCCCATTTGTCCATCATCCAAGGTTTTGAGAATATGAGAGCCATTGTTTGAGGGTGCTGAGTCATTAGATGACCCACTGCTCTCCATCATAGGTGCCAAGTCCTACAATAAAGGCACAACGTCCTAGCTACAAGCCCAGGACGTCCCTCAAGAACATGTCACGGCCATCCAAAACAAGCTAAAGTATAAAACATGGTTAGCCAAAGTTCGTAAGAAACATCAATCCTTAAAACATACGAAGTAAGCTGCAACTTAAGATATAAGGCATGTAAGATAATTCACCTCAGTATCCCCTTCAAGCATCGCACCAACTTAGGACCCCATGTGAGTTACCAAGTATAAGTATGGGAGGGTCTTCATCCAACCCAATTAGGTGTGCCACCTAGACAGGAAATAAAATAACCTAGGTAGAGGGATAGGTCCCGAAAATGACAAGGGAAAGTAAAAACCCACCAAGAATAAGTGTGAAAATGATATGGTTTAGGGATTACTTCATGGCTTATGGTGTTAATCCATCTCTATGAGCACCTTTGTGGTGGGTGTGCTTGCTCTTGAGTTACCCAATATTTGCATGCCACCTTTTTCCAAACCCCTTTTTGCCTTTTTCTGGTCCATGTTTTCATTAATATTTGCAAATTTGTTGGTCCCCCTCTGTAGGATTTCAGGCTATAACATTACTTTTTGGGACCAAGGCGATCACTGAAAGAGTAGAGCTCAAGTTGGATCAGCTTTTGGTGGTCCTACTTCGCTATGTTCACTAACTTTTCTAGCATCATTTTCTTATTCTTTTATAGCAACTGCGAAACAACCTCTAGGCCTTCAGCCCCTCTTCTCATGAGAGAATGGACCATAGCCGAAGTTTAGGATATGTGAAATGCTTTCAGATGGAAGTTGTTAAGTATGGTCATGAGCAAAATGTTATCCTTGGGAGGGCCCCCCAGTATTACCCCTTTTCCATGGGTGGTGACATCACAAGATTAGGGCATAGAAGCTGACCACCAAGGTGAAACAAGGCAACTAACACAATTTCCCAAACCAGTGATCCATTATCCAACTTCAACCAAAGATCCTCATCCACATGTCCGACAAATTAAGCACAACACTTTGCATAAAAGAAGGACTAACATACCTCATGGTGACAATAACTTACCATCTCCCATACTCTAGGTTGCTTGAATGTGATGAATATTGGTTGATCTCTACTGGGAGGCAAATGAGGGGGGTTGTTGGGTTGCCATCTATGAACATGTTGATCATCATCATCATGGTGTAGACTATGTTCTCCATTGCGGGCTTCAAGACATGATCTCCTCCAATTACCCCTAGGCATGGGGGGATAACTCAAGCCAAGAACGCATTGTAACCAAAGATTGCTAGAATGAAGAATTGAGCCCCATTCGAAGATAGTTTTTCCCATTTGGGTTTCTAGGGAAAAATCAATGTGTCAATTCGGAGCTTTATTGTGATGGTTGTGTGATTGCTATTAGTTGGAATCTGTTTTTAATTGTATTTTTAATGGATTGTTATTCAAATCTCATATATGTTTGAGTTTTTTCTTACTCTTATGGAATGGCTACTTAGTTAATTTATGAGTGTAAGCATTCCATCTCAGCGATAGTTTTTTTCGCAGATTTCCTTGTAAATTTCATCCTCCATGAGAAATTGATGGACGCCAACAACTCTGGAATGGTCATCGTCCATTTTCCTTTGGAGTTTGAAATCAATGGCTATTAGAAACAGTCTGTTGCAATAGTCTAGGGAGTTTGTAAATTGGTTGGTTTGAGTTGTTGGACGTTTTTCTCTCTCCTGCAGGCTATAATTCCTTCCTCAAAGTCGTACACTCTTTCCCCGAGTCGATTTCTCACTGCCTAGGTGAATTTACATTTCCATGGACTGATTTCTCACTATTTGGATGGATCTACATCTCCTTGAGCATTTAATTTCATGCTGCGACAACTTTACATCCCCTGAAGTGTGTAATTTTGTTCCGGAATGACTCCACATTCCCCGAGGGTGTTTTATTTCATGCCTGGTCGTGTCTTCACTCACCCCTAGTCTATACGCACCCCCTTGATCGGATTTCCCATTGTTGGGCAAATACTTCCCTTGTTGGACTGTAAATTGTTGCCAAGGGCGAATCGATTGCATCCATGGGTGGTACTCACCCCGGGGCCAATTCCTTCTTATCTGTTGGGCATTTAAATTAATATTGGGCGTTTAAATTAATTGTTGGGCATTTGAATTAATTGTTGGGCGTTTGAATTCGATGTTCGGTGATTATTCTCAGTCAATGGACAGCACACTAAGGGAAAAACGTTTTACTTTATCATTGGACAAGTCTATCTAAGGGAAAGTCGACTTGAATCTCATTGACTTGCGGAAGAGAATTTGTAATTCACTTCTCCGATTGTCATTGGATTTTGTAAGCAAACAACATGGCTATTTAGATCTACAACATGGAAAATTATGATATTGGATATTGTGCACCATATGTCGAACATCTCCATAGGATCCTTAACTTTGCAAGAATAAGCCAAAGGCATCGGTTCTAATCATATATGCAAGTGCCAGTGTTTTTGCATATATGCCTTCCATTATAAGCCTATAGGGGATCTAAAGATTTGAAGTAATTTGGAATTTGTTGTCCTATGGTACTCAACCCCGTGAAGTCTTGTAACCAGATCATGCAAGAAAGAAGAAGTGTCGACATGTTAGTGATGTAGAGGTCGGATTGAGTTCTTGTAGTACAAATTTATTGATTGACATCACCTACAGAGGATGGTTGTAACCATCCATGCACAAGAAGTTGATTTCCATTTGCCTTAAAGCATACAAACAGACCAACCTCACATGTCATCAAAAGAATAGTGCGTAGTGAGGTGTTGAAGAGAAGTTGCACTCGGAGATCAACTCTAACGACAAAGTTCTCAGTGACAAAGTATTGGCAGAGTCTTTACTTTTATTGGCCTAATTGCTAGTGTGTTGTTAGCAATTCTTGTTTTCAGGTTACATAGAGAAATAAGCCAACCAATCAATCTGGAGGAGAGGTTACATAGAGAAGATCAACCTTGTATCTATTCGAAGACAAAAACCTTTGAACAAGTCTGAGCATAGAGAAGAACAAAGAAGTACAAAGGTCCTTGTATAGGGCAGAGGATAGAGGCCTAATGGCCCTTACGAGAACAGAGCACTCTATCTAAGAGCTCAGAAGAGACTTCCGCACAGGATTCATGTTGGTGAAGCGAGTGGAATATAAGTCCCTCATTTACAGATCATCTCTAAAGCTAGAAAGTAATGGAGATGTTCTAATTATGTCATCTCAAAGGTACTCTGCAAGTTTTTCTTCACTTGTTTGATCAAGCCATCTTTACCAACAAGATAGAGAGAGTCCAGTGGACTCCTTTTGAATCCAACTTTTCTGAGTTATTCATCAAGTTATGTTTACCAAGCCATAGTGGCTTGCTTCAATCCATACAAGGCCTTAATCAACTTGCACACATAAGTTTCTTTGCCTTCAACCTCATAACATTGAGGTTGTTCCATGTCAACTTTTCCTCGAGATCTCTATTAAGGAGGGCACTCTTCACGCCCACCTAATGCACTTGTCACCAAAGTTTTGTTGCTAGAGCAAGTACTAACCTAATTGTTATTTTTTAATGCTTCTATCTACCTTCTACTTAATCTTATAGACCCATTTGCACCCAATAGACTTCTTTCCTATGGGTAACTTTCTAGGTTCCCATGTTTTGTTCTTCATCAATGAAGTGTATTCCTCATTCACAAGGATTTGCCACTCCTTATGCTTTGAAGCCTCATCAAATGTACTTGGCTCACTTTAAATTGATGCCATCAAGGCAAAGATAACTCTTTGGCTCATGTTCCTAATCTTTTCGCCATGGTCACAAGGAACTTCACTTGGTTTCAAGTCCTCAATCGTCTTCCTTACCCAAATTAAATTCCTTTAGAAAGATTTGAGCTTATGCTTTGTTCATAGTCTTCTTCCTATTTTTTGTTTCCCCTTCTCTAAGTAAGCCACATAATACTTGGTCTAATTTTCCTTAAGATATTCTTCAAACAAATCTCCATTGATCAAGATCTTATTGTCACTCACGGTCATATATTCAACAAGCCTATTCATTTTCCCTATATGCAATGAAAATGCACTTTATAAACTTGTCAACCAACTTTTCCCCCTTCTCTTCAAGAACATAGGCATATAATCCTTAAGTGGTTCAAGAAACAACAATATGACAAATTAAAGCCTCACAGACATGGTCCACGTACCATCATACAAGCCACTAGACTGACTACCTTTCATCTCGACCTTCCAATTCATCTCAACATTTCTAATGTAGCTAGCATCAACAAACTCAAATTATATGAACCGCCACATTCAAAAGAAGAGATGCAAGTTGGGCCCAAGATGTTGTTGTAGATTTCCAATCTCCTATGCTAGAAGACACTCCTTGATACCATGATGGGAACAAATCTAAACACAAGTTGTGGCATAGTGATCCGAAAATTCTTAGATACACATATTCCTTCAAAATATACATATAGCATCCAACCTGATTTAGAATAATTCTTGATCGTATTGAGGTGATTTGCAGAAAAATAACAATGTGCTTCTTATCCAAAATCTTATAAAATGATGATTAATTTGAAGAATTATGAGATAACACAGCAGAGAATAAAAGAACTCAAGTTATACAATATTGATGACATATTTTACTTCACTTCCAAGTTCCCTTGAAACAGTGATTGCTTCTCATAATCTCAAAATGTCAAACTACATTACAATGTGGACTTCCAAAGATAATTTTGAAGTCACTCTCCAATTCCATTGCTCAAACTCAGATATAGAGTTTACCATTGAATTCCTTGTGAAATTATGTTAACATTGAGCATAAAGTCGACCATATTCTGAATTGGCTCAATTTTACCCTTTTTACACGTCAAACAATGCACTACGGTGCTCATTAATGGCAATCCGGACTAAGACTTTCACAAATGACCTCTTAGCACAAAAATAACATCACCATTGAACTCCTCTCGAAAAAACGAGAAAAATGAGTATAAAGTTGACTATGTTTAAACAAAGTACCTCTTGACACACAAATCGAGACAACACAAACTTAACTTCTCTCTGCATACAAAACAATGCATCCGTACATCCTCAAGATCCATGCCAACATTGGGCTCTGCACCAGCATTGGGATGTGTGTCGACCTCCTTGGGATCTGTGGCCATATATAGGCCTTAGGTCGAAACCGAATCCTAACCTCCATTCGGATTCCACGCTGCCACTTTAAATATTATTTATTGTGTAGTTGTAACCAACTAAAGTTGGTGGAATGTTGGTTAGTGGAGTTTTGTTAAGTTGTTGGATATAATAGGAGGTCTGGGGTTCAAGCCCCGCGGACTCTTATATATAGTATGTTTGTTGTATAGTTAAAACCATATGCATTCGATCCCCCCCCATGGGGCATTTTTTTTGATCCCTCGACCAACTTGGCATTCAAAGTGCCACTTGGCACCATTTCACTGGCCCACATGGCAACTTGTCTTTGGCCAACTGTACAACCCTTGCCACGTCGACGATGACCTGTCTGCCACCTATACATATAGACTGCCACTTGTCAATCGCCCATTGGTCCCCCTGTTTGCCTATTGTACCTTGCCACGTCATCGTACGGATGACATGTCAAAATTTTATTGGTCCAAATGGACCCCTAAAAAGTCCATTTCCAGGTGACATGTGGCACGTCGTCATGCTACCATGTCACTCTGCGTCATTCTAACATCATCCTGCAACATGAAGAGGACACATGTCACTCTTCCCGAAGTGACATTTGTCACCTTGACTTTGACTTTTGCCCGATTTGACCTGATCTTTGACTGGCTATAACTTTTGCATATGAACTCCGTTTGAGGCGATTTTTAGGTCGTTGGAAAGTTATCGTTGAGCTCTACGCAATGTTGTAGTTTTCGAGAGCATTTGAGACTTTTGTTGATGATTGCAGCTTCATGAGACATTCTCCAAGTCATTCTCCTCTGCACTGAGTTAAGATGATTTGTGAGAAAGCCCATATGATGGGTGTGTCATACCCCTCTGGACTAAGTTGAAATGACGTGTGTGGTCTCTTGTCGTGCTCCTCTGGACTGAGTTGAGATGACTTGAGATGGTCTCCTGTCGGACTCCTCTGGACTTAGTTGAGTCAACTTGAGATGGCTCTTCAGATAGTACTCCTATGGACTTAGTTGAGTTGATCCGTTAAGAGTGATGTCCCTATGGCTGAGCACAGGTGGACTTGTCCCTAGTGGCAGAGCACTAGAGGATGTGTGAGATCCCTTGCTATATTGTCAAAGAGTAAGACTTTGGTAAAACCCTAATTTGTATTGTAAAGGATACAAGTCGACCCCACCATGTAAAAGATAATTAATATAGTGTAAAGATTAAATATATTTTTGAGTTGTACAAGTCAGCCCTATTGTTCGTTGAGTTATGTCTTGTATATATTAGAGAGATAGATCCCCATTGTGGATCATCTCACTCACACACACTCAATGTGTGGTCTGAAATTGGAGAGTTGTAATTTAGGGCGTACTTTTCTAGGTGCCATCTTTCTCAGTCATAGAAGCACCCTGTTGTATGCTCTAGGGTTTGTGGTGTGGAGGATCTTCTCTTGGCAAATATAGCAAAGGATTGTTGGGTTTTTCCCTTGATTGAGAAGGGTTTTCCCAAGATCATTTCTGGTGTCTTGTGCATGGTTATTCTTCATGTGATCTTGGTTCACTGCAGTTATTGTTTATGGTTCAAGTTCATGCTAAACGGAAATAAAATACATGTGCTTGAGCTCATCATGAAAATTCAAAACATTTGAGACTGACAAATTTTGATCTTTTATGGATTCTCCTGGACCTCTACGAGCATTTTGGATCCTCCTGGACCTCTGTGAGCGTTCCTAGATCCTCCTGGATCACACCTTCCCACTGAAGAAATTTTGGTCCTCCAAAAGTATGAATATTTCAACAACTTAGTGATGATAACTCTTACTCACTCTTTTATCTTACAGGAATGCTCTTATCCAGTAATTTAGTGATAATGAAGCTTCTTCACTCTTCCACCTTGCCGAATATTCTGGGACTAAGTTTTCATCTTGGATCTTAGATCTTAGATATTAGATTAGTGTACTTTTGTTTGCTTCGCTGGAATATGGCTCCGACTCTAGCTCTTTGGCACTGGGTAATATAGATATAGCACCAGTTCTGGCTCATAAATTCCTTCATAACAAAAATCTGCTCACTGAATCTTGTATTTCAACACCCACTCCCATCTCCTTTTCTACGGAAGATAATCTATCTCAGCCAATATGAAACCAAGTCGAATGTTGATCTATGCCTTGCCATTTTGGACTCTTTGTTCCTGTATTGTGAATGTATCTGTAGAAGTCTCTAAATGAATTACATGTTCATTATTTTTCTCCTACCTTCAAAACAATTATATTTGTATTGCCTGAACTGCTTCTGCTCAAGGTATACATCTACACGAACATGACATAATATCTTGACGATGCGTATAGCATACATCTTCTTTTCTCCTTTACCAACTCAAGGAAGATTTACATAGCTTCGATGTTCTTCCCGCTTTCGATCTACATGTTCCAACTCCCTGCATCCTTCTGTTCCTTCACCTTCGATACTTCAGAATAAAAATGTTGACTTAGACAATCCGATCCATATGTAGCCCTTTAGCTGATAACAAGACAATACAATTGTCTATACTGTTGTTGAAAGGCTTAGAAATCTTTATAAGATCTCTTCTCACTCCTATAACAAAGCGGCTATATAGAAACCCTTTACAAGATTCCTCTCACTTCAAACAACATGTAAGGTGGCTATATAGGAATCCTTTTACAAAATTCCTCTCTTAACAACATATAAGGTGGCTATATAGAAATCCTCTTACAAAATTCCTCACACTCTTATCAACATATAAGGTGGCTATATAGAAATTTTATAGAATTCCTCTCCTTATAATCTACAATGAATGGCTTACAAGCCTTCTAATACAACATTAGAAATAGACTTAAAAGGTATCTACATATGCATATTAGCTTACATTTACATATATACATTTTTACAATGAAATCTCTTCTGATGGATGGCATATTCATGGACTCATCCTCCTCTTAGTACTGGAAGGAGTCTCACCGCTTCCTATCTCTGACAATGCCTCTGACGCTGATGTTGAATCTGACGCAAAATCTGATGTTGAATCCAAGAAACCATTAGACCCGATTATAGGTCTTCCAAGTAACATATATAACCTCTCCTTGCAAACACCAAGCACTATTGTTGTGTCTTGAGTAGCTTTCCTTGAATACACAAGTACCTGGCCATTATGGAATGCGATTGCATGTCATGTGGCAAGATGAGCCATTGTCCACGAACCATTCCTCAATGTCTTCATATGTCACTATGTTAAGACAAGCCATTAGGAAGTATTCTTTCTCAAATCTTTCAACAAGACTATTAACTTCATCTGGGGTTGTTGCTTGTCTTCTTGCAAGTGCCTTTACATATTTCCAGTTCTGCTTCGGACATAAGAGTGGATAAAGTGTCCAACACTTCTTCATTTGATGTCCACTCTTACCACAATAAGAGCAGAGTGTCTTGTTCCTTTCTTGGAACCACGATCCCTTCTTGTCAATCCCCCTTTTCCTCTGTTTTGAGAAATGACCTTTACCTTTAACCGTCTTCTTGGATGGCTTTTCTTGCACAGACTGTCTTCTTCGACCTTTCTCCATATCATGGTTACTAGTTCCACAGGCAGCACATGGATAGATAGACCATTTACCAGTAGGAAACATATTCATTCCCTCTTTAGAATGCACATCTTTTTCTGAAGATGTCTTACACACCTTACCTTTCCTTGGGCTGTGTTAGCACAATTTTTTACCCTCCAATCTGAGCTAATATATGTGTTAAGACAGTGGTAAAAACTAGGCTAATTAAAGGCGTAAGGCCCCAAATTGTCACTAACCAAACCCCTCTCCATTTGGGCTAGTGCTTGCTAGCCTCTGGGGGGAGTCCCTAGGCACACTGAAGAGCCTTGTTGCTGATCTAAATTCTGATTTCTGCGTTAAAAAACAAAAAACAGAAAGTTGTTTTCCTTGGACAGCGTGTAAAAGCAGCCCAAAAAGATGAGGAAAAGTGATTATTTTTGCTTAGAGGAAACCTGCAGGGTTAGCACAATGATAATAGATTGGAAAAGAGGCAGAAAAACTATTCAAAGGATCGAAATAATCACAATAAACAGTTCAGAAAATGACAAATCAGATCACAAATTTACCATCGTACCAGCAAGAAAAGAGGTTGAAGACAAACACACACTTCTTTATTGATCAAGCTTACAAGGGAGTTGATTGCGCCACACTTGGCAAGCCTACAACCGGTACAATGACTTCTTTGCTCAAAGAAGAGCCACTAGACTTGAGAAAGAGAGAAGAGAACGAGAGAGACACAATGTTGCTACTGCAAGAACCGACAAAACAACCCATGACAAGCATCCAATATATAGCTAGTGAGGGCGCACATCCCAAGGGAAAAAGAGAGGACGCATGAGACGCCAGGAATAGGAACTAGATGCATGATGGAAGCATGTGAAAAGGCCAAAAGCAAACTATGAGTTAGAGCAGGAGAAAAATAGGAAAGAGTGTGAGTTCGAAGGGAGTACATGCGCATGGAGAGAGGATAATAAGTACACCATATTAGTTTAAGGACGCATGAATGGAGTGAGTAGAGATTAAGTGAGAGAGAGAAGGTAGGTGACGCGCATGGATGCATAAGATAGGCTAACATAACTACGTGTCAAAGTAACTGAGACATACTGCCAGTTAACTAGCCATGCGTCCACATAAATGAGAGGAGAAGGTGCATAGAGGAAAAGAGGATGAGTGGAAGTGAGAGTGAGAAAAGCGCCCCAAGTTAACTGAAGAGATAGAGATTGGTAAAAGCCAAAAATAATCGCCAACTCATGACTTGATGTTCAGTTGACTCAAGTGTGAGGACTATACGACTAAACTCATGCGACCCCCCTTTCCAATAATTAACTAATTATTACATGCTCGAATATTGGGAATATGTGCCCTAGCCTAGGTGGATGCCCCATCATTTCGTACAACTGCCACATGTCGACCTCTGAGGGTGCCACTTGGCACTGCATCGATGATGACTGGACCTACTAAATATAGTGACTACTAAAAATATCCATCCGGTCCCAAAAATTTGAAACTTATCGAAACTGACCCAAAGTTTCCACAAATGCTCGACATGACCTGGAGACCACCATCATGTTTCCACTGCTAAAAATAGAAAATCTCGCATGTCCATGATATTATACTCATTGAATTCGATTTTCTGCAAGGAACCCGAATCTGCAATCAGAATCGATACGCGAGACCTAGTACTCAACCTGCTAAACTAGAAAGTTGTTTGAATTCCCTTGACTTTATACTCATTGATCTTGTCTTTCTGCAACGAAACCGAATATGCGATCAGAACAGACATGCGAGCCCTAATGCTCAACCTGCTAAAAATAGTAATTTGGGGCATGTTATCCCCCACTTTCAGGGATAACTAGGAGATCATGTCTCAAGGCCGACAAGTCCTAGACATGGAGTACCAAGAGCAGGATTGACTTCAGCATGGCCCTGGAGGGCCTACCTTTTCTCTCTTCCATCATCCTTATCCTGTCAGTAGCAGCAGCCTCCACCACCATCGGCTTGGTCTTGTGTCAAAAAGGGTTCTTGCTTCGTGAGGTAATTAGTTCAGGTATCATGGTATGTGTCACTTTGATCATCAAAACCAGTGTTACCAACATCGGCAACAGCAAAATATTGCCAAGGGTCCGAAAACGAAAATATCGGCAATATCGAGGAAAATATCGGTAAATATCGAAAAATGTCGTAAGAACGAAAAAAATACAAAAATATTCATTTTTTTTCAATTTTTTAAATATCTAAAGCATCAACAACATCAAATAAATGCATTTCCACATAAATATGAAAAGAGAACTCATATATAAGATGTATAAGATGTCTAGTAAACTCGAATACATCACAGTCTATAGACCAACACTGAATCATGTCCTGACTCCTGAGTCTAAAGCCTCAAAATATCATCAAAAAATATAATAAGTGACAAATGTATCTCATCATCATGATTCATCTCCAATGAAATCAAATAAAGTCTAATGATCCGCTCTGCCCCTTTTACAGGAAAAGGTGATAGCTTTTCCTCTAGAGGAAGAAGCCCCCGGGGTTGGCACTTGACTCTGACGTCCTGTAGAAGAAGCAGGAGCTAGACTCTGGTGTCCTCTACTGGTGCTACTGCCAAGTACAACTCCCTCTGTCCGAGTCCGTGAAGATGGTGGAAGACTCTGCTCTATAACATCCCCCTCCACCTCCTCCTGCTCCTCTGCTACTGCCCCCTCTACCTCCTGCTGTATCCAATCAGGCATCGATTCCAAGATAGGCCTCTCAGACTCAACCCTCCATTCAGCACTGGTGTCAATCCCATCCAACGAAATGGCGTCCACATCGGGTGTTTTCTGAATCTGCCTCACCAACAATCGGAGATTGTAGTAG
>JASDQU010010894.1:224962-241077 GCA_032191745.1 Picea mariana | reverse complement strand
GGTGGGGGAAAATTTGGGAAAGGGATATGTTTCATCGTTGAGTTGGTTGGTAGTAAGTGTCGCTCTTGAACATGACACCCCCTATTCATCATTTGAAGCCGGTTTGGGAAATCTATTTGTCTCTCATTCGATTTAATAACAAGGTCTTTCCATGTGTCGTCTTTGAGTCAATGCTGCCAAATCATTGGTCGTGTCATTCATATGTTAAAGAGCAGTCCATTTGAAACCTCTATTTGAGTCAGCCATCTGCAATTATCCTTTCACTCCGTGTCGGCCTTCCTTGTGTCCAAAGTCCAATTGCAACATACTCTGCTTCACTTTCATACTCTGTTACTCATTTCATGTCACTGATGGGGGATACATCAAGGCCCTCCTGTGACGAGTCTTATTCCGTCGACCTCAGCACATTATCCGGAATTGAGACTTAGAAATTATTTAGTACCTTGGAGCTTGCATGCCTCAATGGCAAGTTTCCTCACTTTCGACAATGGGTTTACATCATTGGCCCTTGATCAAAAGATTCCATCGATTGTTCGACATCAACTCATTTATTCATAGTTGATGGATTTTACTGTAGTACCTTGGGAGTCATTGACATCAATGGTGATTTCCCTCGCACTTGTTAACGGTTACATCAATGACCGGTAATCAAGTGGTTTCTACCATGTTCGACTTCAAGACATGTAATCACATGGTTAGATTCATACTTTGGGCGATGAGATTGAAGACCCTGGATATTGTCTTTATGATCCAGGTTGCGATGGAGTATGTATAATTTGTGACACATAGATCCACTGTGTATGTTTCGTGGCTATGTCGTCTTGATTAAAAATTTGTCGCACAGATCCACAATGTATTCAAGTGGTTGTGCTATATTATGACTGCATGGATCCACAGTGTATGATTGGTGGCCATGACCTNCCTACCTCAGGAATTGGTATACATGATATTCTGCTGATGCTTGGATGTTTGCAGGTCTCTAATTAGATGTGCTCTTGGTTCTTGACACACACATGCAACTTACAAAGTCTATCGACTGTCACTGATTCCACTCTCAGACTTTGGGGGGCATTCTGTTATCCACAATTTTGGTCGTCGAGATGATGTCATGATAATGGAAAATCAAATTCTTCACTAAGAACATTTTCCTGAGAAAAGTTACACTTGTCTGCTTCCAGAAATCACATTTTAAAGAGAGTTCGCAGGCTGCCTATATACTTGCCTGCGAGAATGCCTGATTCTCGCAGGCTGCATTAAGCTAGAGTGCAAGAAGTTCGCACTTTACCTCATTATTAGGGTGCGAACATGTTCTTAATGAAGGAAAAGATAAAATCTCGAACCTTCTAGAAGGGAATCTTCTAGAAGGATGAGTTGGCTTTCGAATGGTTGGCAAAGTAATGGCTTTCCTGATATTTTGGGATCATTTCCTATCCAAGTAACTAATCTATCTTCTCCTATATATTGAGAAGATTGCTCATGGAAAAGGTTAGAAGCAAACTAGCAAGAGATTGATTGGAGAATTAGTGCAAGACTGTATGGAGGACTGATGCTACAACAGCAAGAGACAACAGCAAGGTCATCAAAAGTGGTTGATTTTCTTCATGCATGAGCAAGTGTGTGTGTCAGAGCTAGGAGCCATCGAAATGAGACCTACGACATCAAGGCTCAAGTTGTAAGTTTCACTTTCAATTAATTCAATACAGTAATATGTCCCTTTCCCATAAAAATGATGTCACTTTATTACATAATTCCTTGATCATATGTATAGATTAGCTATTGAATATATTGATCTGCCTTCACTTTGATTGGTTTGTACTGTTGTGATCTGAACGGGACAAGAGCATTGGAGCGAAGCTTGGAACAACAGAGATTTAAGGAAAGCGTTCATAAGGTATGTCCATTATCCTTACTTCTTAGTTCATTCAATAGGCTAGATCTAGGGAAAGTGAATTATTCTGTCCTATTTTGTTCTAGATCCAGGTGGATCTAGGGAGATCGGTTTGTGTCCGCACTCACAGATTTATCCTGAAACACTCATCCTTCCCTTAGTATTGGAAGGAGTCTCACAACTTCCTATCTTTAACAATGCCTCTGACACTGATGCAGAATCTGATGTTGAATCCAAGAAAAAATTAGACCCAATTATAGGTCTTCCAAGTAACCTATATAACCTCTCCTTGTGAACACCAATAACTACTACCGTGTCTTGAGTAGCTTCTATTGGATACACAAGTACTTGTCTATCCTGGAATGTGACTGCATATCATTCATCTTCAAAAGATGCAACTGAGAGTAGGTTTACTTTCAAATATGGAACATATAACATATGTTCTATTCCCATAAATCTTCCTGAATTGAGATGGAATCTTATAGATCGAAACCCTCTTATTGTTTGTCTGGTGTTAGTTCCAGATCCTACATAGAAATCTGTGTCGATCTCTGAGAAATTCAAGAATATTTATCTCATTCCTTTCATGTGGCAAGATGAGATACTGTCCACGAACCATTCCTCAATGTATTCATATGTCACACTATTAATACCAGCCATTATGAAATATTCTTTCTTGAATATTTCAACAAGACTCTTAACTTCACTTGGGGCTGCTACTTGTCTTCTTACAAGTGCCTTTACACATTTTTTATTCTCCTTTAGACATAAGTGTGGATAAAGTGTCTAGAACTTCTCGATATGATGTCCACTCTTACCACAATAAGAACATAGTGTCTTGTTCCCATATTGGAACCACGATCCCTTCTTGTCATTCCCCCTTTTCCTTTGTTTTGAGAAATGAATTTTACCTTTAGCCTTCTTCATAGATGGATTTTCTTGCATGGATTGTCTTCTTCGACATTTCTCCATATTATGGTTACTAGTTCCACAGGAAGCATATGGATATATAAACCATATATTCTTATCAATCTTACCAGTGGGAAATGTCTTCATTCCCTTTTTAGAATGCACATCTCTTTCTAGAGATGTATTGCATCTATTACCTTTCCCCGGGCTTGAAGGTAAATCTAATTTCTTATGAAGGACCTCATTGTATGAAGTTCTCCCTGCTTCAACCATCCTTGAGCATTCTCCATCTTGACGAGAAAAGGAATAATACAAGGAATCATCTTTCTCGATCATGCCTTTTGAAGGAGATAATTTTTCTTGCATCAGAGACTTTACATCCCCTACTTGCCAGTATTCATGGAATGGTGCTGGTGCACGATCCTTAGTCTGCAACTTCCTTTCCAACTTATGAAAAATACCTCTATGGAATTCCTCATGACATATCAGTTGATCTTGCAACTTCTGCTTCTCCTCCTCGAGATTTTGCAGATGCATGCTTAATTCATAATTCAAAACCTTCACCAACTTGAGTCTTGGACCTCGTCATATCAAATTGCAAATACATGTCAAAACTAACTATGATACCTCTTGATTCGAAAATCCTTAGATACCAACTTAATCTTCAAAAATCCAATTTTAACATCTAACTTTATTTAGAATATTTCTTGATTGTATTGAGGTGATTTGCAGAAAAATGAAGATGTGCTTATTATCCAAAATATCTTAAAATGATGATTAATTTGAAGAATTATGAGATAACACAGTATAAAATAAAAGAACTCAAATTACACAATATTGATGTCATGTTTTACTTCATTCCAAGTTCCCTTCAAATAGTGAGACTGCTCTTCATCATCTCAAAATGTCAAATTACAATTACAAAATGGACTTACAAATCCAAATTTGAAGTCACTCTCCAATTCCGCTCCTCAAAATCAAATATAGAGTTTACCATTGAGTTTCTTGTGAAAATATGAGAAAAATGAGTATAAACTCAACCATATTCTAAACTGGCTTTGTTTTAACATCTTTACATGCCAAACATTGCACTATGACACTCATTAATGACAATATGGACTAGAAATTTCATAGACAACGTCCTAGCACAAAAATATCATCACCATTGTGCTCCTCTCGATAAAACGAGAAAAAATGAGTATAAACAAGCCTATGTTTGGACAAAGTACCTCATGGCACGCAAATTGAGACACACCATAACTTAGCTTTTCTCTTGGCACACACTCCAATGCACCCATACCGTACCTCTATCTTGGGATCCGTGCATCCTCGGGATATATTCCAACCTCGGACTATGTCTTAGGATGTGTGTAGTCTCAAGATCCATACCCATAAATAAGGTACGACCCCCCAACCGTAAGCCACACTATGCGTTGTTGCAGGCATCATAATAAATATATTTTAATCCATTTGTTATAACAAGCCCCACTTATAGTATGTTGTTTAGTGGATGGCATGTTAATTTGCTAGGTATTTGGAATATTCCTTTGGATTATATGGGAGGTCGTAGATTCGAATCGACCGAGCCCATAACAAATTTTTATACCCAACCCATCTTGGGCTTCTAGAAGGTGCCACGTGGTGGCCTACTATTGGACTATGCCAACTATACCTGCCACATGTGCATACAGACTGCCACATCACCTACTAACCTATCTACCACATAGTTGTATGAACTTCCACGTGTCGGTTTGTTATTGGTCCACTTATTTTCCTGCCACGCCATCGTATGGATGACACATGTCAAATTTTTATTGGTCCAAATGGACCCCTAAAAAGTCCATTTATGGGTGACACATGGCACATTGTCGTGCTTCCATGTTACCTCACCGACGTCACTCTGGATCATGATGACATCATCATGTTGTACGAAAAGAACACGTGTCCTCCTTTGACTTTGACTTTTGCCTTGTTTGACTAGCCATAATGTTTGCATACGAACTCCGTTTGAAGCGATTTTTGCGTCGTTGGAAAGCTATCACCTAGCTCTATGAAATGATGTACTTTTCAATAGAATTTGAGATGGTCAAATTTTAAACTTTTATGGATCCCCTAGGACCTCTGTGAGCATTCTAAATCTTCTTGGGCCTTCTGTGAACGTTCTTGATCTTCCTGGATCAACTGCAATCAACACAAAGAGAGGAAGCTATTAAGATAGGTCCCAAATAAGAGTGTCGGTGGGACCACTTATACTCATTTATTTTTACTCTTGCAAAGTTGTACTCCTATTTGAATAATATCGTGGTGACAAAATGCCCAAATTCTTAATATTGAAGATTCTGTAGGAATTTCATAGTCTAGATGGAGGAAACAAGGTTTCTAAAAACCGGATGTGCATAATTTCAACACTATTTCTATTTTTTCAGTAAGGGGTAGCATTTTGAGGGTTCCTAAGGACAAGGGAGTGCCATGTGTTATAAATCTCTTATATATTGACAGGGTCCAACAATATTACTTGGCCTAATATCTCAGGGCTCTAACTAAGGAGGGTTAACCATACCCTTAACCATACTATTCGATTACCTAGGTACATAAGAGTATTCAAACTGAGTGTTTCTCTTGGTGCAACTGTAACAGTCAGGTGGTTGAATGGCTTAGCTACAACTGGTTTCAAGATATCTATAGGAATCCCAATATACCCGAAGGTATGTGGAAATGAAAGTCTGTATACATGTGTTTCCTGATGCGGTACTAGTCGAAGCAGTACCAATAGGGGTTATATGGGTTTACAACAAGGTGAAACCATGTGTAGTTCCTACATGTATTATTCTCCAACCATAGTTTTACATGCTTAACGACATATCACTATTCTTTGTAGACACCAAAACACATATCTAGCTTGCAAAAAAATTCTAAGGTGCTCTGATATCACTTGTAAGGTACCAAATATTAATATGTAGAACCAAAGAATAAATATTATCAAAGTATTTAGCAGAAGGAAATATAGCAATGATCATAATAACAATATAGACCAAAATATGATACTTTTATTACTTTTGGAAAACAAAGTTCACTTGTCTCTTCAAGGGGGACACCTCCACTAGAGTAGAGCTTGAGTGTAAATGATTTCACAAGACAACCTTTTACAATGTTTTCTACCTCTATCTATACTACTTCTATCTTCTTAAGAACATTCTAGAGGAGGAAGTTTTTAGAGGAAGAACCTTCTAGTAAGTCTTCCTACAACAATCATGTTCACATTAAAACATAGGCTTTATTTACTAATGATGGACTTTATCACATAGAAATACATACTATTCTATCTACTTAAGGGGTTAGGGAGGTTAGGACCCTAACATGGTATGCTAAGGCAATGATATTCTTAGTTCAATTTGTTTTGCATATGCTTGTAGATGTAATGTGTGAACTAAACAAGTTGAATAATAAATTCAAGGAAGAGTATGTTGATGTTACCTCTTTAGGGGCAACCATTGATGTTACTATAAACACTTTAAAAATGTGGTTTTTAAGAAGTGACACATTTGCATATGGCACATGTTATCTAAATTTTAGATTTCTATAAATTTGGTTATCTAGAAATTCTCAATAAAGAGAGACTTGTTCGTAGGCATGAATTGCGATTTGTAACAATTCCACATGCATATGGCCATTCTATTGATATACAAAAGAAATCATAGAAACCTTGTATTGATGGTTCACTAGAGAGTTGCAAACAACTTGCAAAAGAATATGTTCAAGATCTTGTAGAGAGTTTGAATGGGAGATTCCTTGATCTTTCCTTTTTCAACTCTATAAGGTTGTTGATACCTTGTCATTATGTATGTGATGTTTGTGGTAGAGAAGAGAATTCAAAGCATTGGCTTGAAAAAAAATTCAACTCCTGCAACATACTGTCTGTAAGAGAGGGAGGAAACCAAAACATTATTAAATTTTATTTCTGCGTCATTAATGAACCAAACTCCGAATAGTTGTTGCGCAAAGCTCTATCTAAAGATTATTTTATTTCTGTATTCAATTTTTTTCAGAGCACAACATACACTTCTTAGATATGAGTACCCATGAATAGTGGTTGTGCATAGCTCTATGTAAATATTATTTTATTTTTGTATTCAATTATTTTTTTTGTTTTTCTAAACTTTTTAAGAATGGGATTTGGATTATTTCGGCAGTCCTTCATTTGAGTTTTGTTATAGAACAATGGTTGGAATTATAGTTTTTTTTTTATTGTTAAATTTGTACTTTGTAATTGTAAAATGGACTCAACGTTATTAAAAAGTTTTAATAATAACAATAATAATAATTTATTTTTAAGGTCATGATCAAACCAGCACATTAAATTGGTATATGAGACTCCCTTATTTGTGGGACAAGAGACCCCCTCTGCCCAATATCATATCAACATATGATATTAAATCTAGATTATACAATATCAACATATGATAATTTAAATTTTAGTTATTATTTTAATTTTTAAACCAATTTTTAAGGAGATTTTCCAAAAAATGTAGAGAACGATAACCTGAAAAATCTAAATTAAAACATATTTAGACTATACTGTATTTTACTTCGAAAATTAATAGTAATAATTTGGTTGAATTTCAGACAAAAATGATGGAAAAAATGACTCTTGATATGTTTAGAGTACAAAGTTTTTTACTTGTGAGATTAATGGTAATAACATATATTCACACCGTACACGTCGGAAATCCCATGGTACAGATACTCTTCAACAATCTATTTAATGTAAACACAACACTTGAATCTCATAACCTTCCCATCTATTGAAATCAATTTTATGGATATGGTTTCACTAGATCTATATTGTAGCTTCTTCATCACACTGCACTACTAAAATTTAAAAAATGAAATCGTTTTAGAAATTAATACAGAAATATCAAATAATTTAAATGTACATATAATTCATTGAAAAATTCAGTTTAAGGTTATTGCATTAATCATTCTCACTTATTCACATATTTTTAATTAAATTAAAAAATATTCTATTCAACTAAAAAAATTCATCGTAATATTAATATAATTAGTATGGATACATCTTTTTTAATTAAATTGAATTTATTTTACTTAATTAAAAAAACTATCATAATATAATATGAATATAATTAATATTAGCGTAGATCCATTTCAGTTTTGGATCTATCATGCACTGAGTGTTGGAAATGATGACACTTCCATGCTAAACCTAGTAAAAGAGAGGAAGAAAGATTTAATCAAAAAAGTAAATGACAAAGCAAACACACAGTACACAGATATTTTACCCTGGAAATCTACACTGTGAAAATCAACATTCCTTGAGCGTTTTGCTCTCTTGTTGTCTTATTTATTCAGAATAAAAGGTTACATGTCTAACCTTGGTCCACACATAAGACACAATCAACATCATACCCTCTTACTTACACAAGAACAACCCTGTAGCCAATTTGACTTACATCTACATGACCAATAACCTCTACGATTTCATCTAAATATTAACTTATCTTTGATTAGCTTTTACAGTATTACAACACGCCTTCTTTACAGGCTTTACAGTATGAAAACCCTAAACAAAAGGTGCCCTAAAATGGTTACAGATCCATGCATATCATTGGCTACAAATCCCGTGAATCTCGGGATTATGTTATAGTTGACCACTGTTGACGCTTGAATCCGTTAGGACCGAAACGAGAACCTCACGGGGATAAAAATCCCTTGAATTTTTATAGAGGTGGTACTCCTCTCTATTTCAAGATACTCTCGGAATTCTAGTTTTTCAAAATAATAGAGGACTTTAAGAAAGAACACCGTGATATTCAAAGAAATAAAATGGTTGTAGAAAATAAAATATTTTGTTTTATTTTAAAGAGAATTCTGGAGAGGTGACCAGGAACCTCACACATCACATATTGGAAAAAGATAAGAAAAATTTCCTCACATCCATCATAGTTAAACTAAAGATTTCTAATCACATAAAAATAAAAGAAAATGGTCTGCACACATAAGAGAAATTTAATAGAGTAAACACGTGTGGAGCTCAAATAAAAAAAATGAGAGATCAATCTCAAATAGTTTATAATCAAAACTCAAAGTTATAAAACACCATCAAAACTGATCTCGAATTAGTCCTCTTGGGATTTCTGAGAAATATAAAGTCTGTTACAAAGATTTGAAATTTAAATGCATTTGTCCAGAGGACAGGAATTGGGGCTCCCACAAACCATAAAGAAAATATAAACATGAAGTAAGTTGTGGAGAGAATATGGTGGGCGATGAGAGAGTAGTATGACTTGGAAAGAAGACATGAAGAAGTTACCAGATTTTGGTTAAACCTTTCTAGTCAAAGAAGCAGAGTAACTGGATGAAAAACTGATAAAGAAAGAAAGATGTGATCAACATAAACTTGCTATGATGGTCTCTACTCTTTTTCACTTGCTTGTTGCTGTCCTTTTATTTTCCTCATTGACTATTATAAGAACCGTCTCAACTTTTGTTTCTTGGCCTTTTTTAGTTAATTTGTCAATCACCTTCATAAACCAATCTTTAATGTAATATTTCATTGGCGCAACATTTATTTCATGCTTGATTTTGATATCAAATAATTCACCTTCCAAATATCTTAGGTCATGAGAAATGACATGTGTTTCCTCCTCAATATCTTGATTTTTCATAGAATAATCAACCAACCAATTATCTATCTCTTCTTCATTATATTCAATTATGCCATAAAATTTCTCAGTTGATACCCCATTTAATATCTCCACTTGTTTATCAAATTGTTTATTTGTCATAAACATTGAATTGAGAATTAACTTAGGATCTTGTACCTCATCAGTGCTTCCTTCCAGATCTCTATCTGTGATTCTTTGGAATAATTATTCTCTTTTTACTATGGCTTCGCTACATGCTTGGACAATGTTATTCAAATTCTTGATATTTTCTTTCCAACAAGGATTCAACTTTTTAATTCGACTTGGAGAAGGCAAATCCTCTTCTCTCATTCCCAACTCTATCATGTTTGAGAATTTTATTCCAAATGGTAAAACAACATCTGTATAGAATCCTTCTTCATTCTTTAGATAAGCTTCGAGATACTCATGAAAATCATGTGCCCTTGAACCGAAAGAAACAATCTTTTTTGATACCTCCCATGCTTCTATTATCAATGACATTCTCTTTTTAATTTATTTATCTATATAACTTCAGACCGATGTGAGCAAACTAGAAGATCCTTTTAATTTAATACCGGGTGTAGTTGGTTTAACTGTTGTCAAAGGAATTTCCAAGATTGGAAGATGCATCAAGGCAGTTTCCAATTCTCTGACCCTCTCCCTTAATTTGACATTTTCATCTTCTAAACCATCAATAGAGTCGTCAAGCGCATCCCCTGTTGCCCTATGGATTTCGAAAATTTGACATGGTCGCATATCCTTCAGGTCGACCTCTGAGTGGGACTTTCCCTTTTTATTCTTCTGGTCACTTCTTTCTACAATCAACTTTTTAGACTCTTTATAAAAAAAAACACTTTGAAAAGTGAAGGATTCTTCTTCATTAAAGGTCTCATTTCCAGCGACTTCCAATAAAGAATTTTGCTGAGCCATATTTTTCGGCTATTCTATTGAAGGAAATATTTTCTCAATATCTACTTCTAGTTCCATATCCTCCAAAGAAAAGCTTTGGATGTCATTTTCTATAATATTATGTTCTTCCTCTTGCACTAAAGTTTTCCTTTTCTTTCTCACGGGGAGCTTGTGTGAACTCTCAATTTTCCCAGGGGGAGGATTCTTCTCTCCCCCTCCACGGGAACTATTGTTGACAACTTTTTTAAATGGGTGGGCCATTGGAGCATTGCTCCTGGATGTAGTATTCTTGGGAGTAACAACTGGAGATTGAACACTACATTCACTGGGACCTTTTTCCCTTTGCTTATAAAAATCATTACTGCTAAGTAATTTTTTTAGATCGCCAACATCGTGTATATGAGTGCTTTGGCTGTTACCCTCTTCTTCTTCATTCAAGATAGTTTGAATGAAAGAGTTACTGAAACCCATTGAAAGCACATGTCCCACAAATATTTTGCTCAGATCAAAACCTTTGATCTTTTCAACATACTTTAAATTCACATTGTTGAAATGATTTGCAAATTTGTCAATTTTATTTATATTTCTGAACATGAACTCTCCAATATTCCATGGTAGGGGAACAAATTGATTTTTCCTTTTTTCATGGAAAAAATGTAGACAAAAGTTATATTTCCTTKCCAACTTTGTAATAAATAGTTTTTCAGATACATTATATGGGAGAAACGAAGGATCCTCTTTCGAGCAAAATATCCTTATGACACCGTGATTCTCCATTTGTTATATTGTTCCTTTTTTCTCTAAAAATGTGGTATCTTGGTCAGATATCCTTGAAGTGTTTTYGCCCAACAACAACCTTTTGAAGAMTGAAACAAAATTATTATAAACTTCATAGAAAAATAGAGGAGTCTTATGTGTTCATAATTCCTGATACCAAAAGGTAACTGGATCTGTTTCACAATTCACCCTCTTACTTGTGGTTAATTTTGGGAATTGACAACAATGCACAACTATCTTTTTTATAGTGTGATAACTGAGACGATATTTCGATAGAAATGAGTTTTCCCCAATAAAAAATGGCCCATTCTTGCACTGTAAAATACCCAATATATAAAATTATGCGAGAGATAGAAGTAATGCTTTCTCGACTTGTCAACCTGGTAAATATCTATGCAATTTCTAGATAAGGGTTTTTAAAAGAATCAACCTGGATTTTGGTTATGTCTGTTGGGATAGTTGCAAGATTCTCCAAATATTCTGGCAGGAGGTCAAGCCCATTGTTATGTTTCTTCAAGAATTCTCTACAATCTTCACCTTTGAAAGTAAGAGTCGGCTTTGACAACTTTAACATGCTGCAAAAAACTTGAGGTGAAAGAGAGATTGAAGAATGATCCCGGAGATACATAATTCTTTGACTTGGAACATAATTTTCCACACACCATGCAACGAGTTCTTTACAATCAAAAACCTCAGGAACACACCCAAAACGAGCAATTCTATATGCCCAAATTACATCTTTCTGTGCAGGAGGAGAGGAATAATATGAATATGCTCTTGACCACTGGAAGTTCTGGTCTTCATGACCAAAGGTATTCAGAGTATCACCACAAAACTGTTGTCTATTGGATGCTGCCATAGGTTGACGAGACTATTTCTTTAGCTGGATAATAACCTCAAATAAATCTTTTTGGAGAGATAATGATAATTTAATCCCCTGGAAAATGAAGATTTAATGAAATTTAATGAGTAATTCCTCGAGCCTTTCACCATTAATGACTATCTTTTCGGAGCCTACACAATAGTTGTTAGCATTAAACAACCCTTAATGCGTATTGAGAAAAACAAAAAATGGCGGGGACGTACAAGAGAGAGTTTGAATATGAAACTTTTCATGAACCTATGAACCCGTGGTTATGGATGAGCAAAAATATACTAAGTGTAGAAAGGAGATCGGTTGGACTTGCATGCAAAAGGAATAAAATAGTTTGGAGCTCCACACTTGCGACAAAGTTGATGGTAAAAATGTAGATCACAGAACCTGGGGTGCAAAATGAGGGTCACAAAACTTGGAGGATGAGGGATTGAACCTACAAACCCGCATAATTGAAAAATGGCTAAGTGTAATAGTAGACTTATGACACAAGAAAGCAGATGGAGATGAAGGTACTCCAACTCGACAACCCACCAATAACTTAAATATGATTAAGTATAGTAACCAGGAAGGGAGAGAAGAAAGGACAAAAGAAAAAGGAAAATAAAGGGAGTTGTAGAAGAGGGAAAAGAAATGGAAAAAAGAAGTTGGGAAGATAGAATGTGGAAGGAAAACAAGGAAGCACAAAAAGATCTCAACAACTACCAAGTAGGGTTACCGATCAACCTTCATTCGGTCTTTAGTCGATCGCCACACGCCCGCTTGTCGACCTATTTTCGGTTGACCTCTTTGGCTTTACCTGGTCAAGCCACCTCGACCTTCGACTTGTTGTTGATGTCTTCAAATTCATCTTTACCCGGTCAAACTACCTCGATCTTCGACTTGCTGTCGATTCCTTTGACTTCGTCTTACCCAGTCGAACCAACTTGAACTTCGACTTCAACTGTCATTCAATCCATATAGAATAGATTTTAATTGCAAATAATATAACAACCCAACATTGAGAGGGAACAAATCCCTCTAGGTGCAAAGTTTTCCTCAAGTTTTGTGTTCTAGAAAGAGGTTTGCATCTTAAGGGATTTGAGACTCAACTATAGAAAATGGAGCCAACTACAAAAAATGGAGGCTAGATTACAAGTAATATAAAAAAGAAACCAAGAACAAAAATAATCAAGGAAGGCAGAAGAAGTGGAAATCTTAGGGACACGATTAAATAGCTAGAAGACAAGATAATTAACAATTTGGACCTAAATAAAATGGAACACAAATTGGATATCAAACCTAATAAAGAGGAAATGAATAATATCATAGAGTTATATCATGTGCGTAACAAAAGCATCTTGAACCTTATAATTTTTGGTATAAAAGAACAAAAAAATGAGGACACATTAACAATTGTCAATGAGGAATTAAAAAATAAATCACAAATTGAAACAAATGTCCTTATAGAAGAAAAAATGTTGTGAAAAATAATTGAACATAAATATAGGTTGAATCGGGTTATGGTAAGCTCTAATGCCCATACATATGACATACTTAGTAAAACCTCAATCTTAAAAGGGTTTGAAACATTTATAGATGAAGACCTTGTTCCAGAAGATCAAACTAAATTAAGGAAGGAGGTTCAAAAGGTAAAGGAAGCTAGAAAGGAAGAAAAAATGGCAATAATTAGAAACTGAAAAGCTATTATTAGGGATAGAGACCAAAATGATAACAAAGGGCCTATATTAAGTTGGATCCCAAATGAAATTGATATTAAAATTCTGGTTGAAACTTGGGAGCATGAGGAATATAAGGTCCCATACATATATGGATTTATATTGTGGTCAACATGGAACAATAAATCTTCCCATAGAGGGGTTGGAGGCACAATTTGTTACATAATAACAAACATTTCTCCTCACATTCCTCTTCATAAAAAAACCCTCTCAATCATTTCTTTGGGTGGAGATTTCATATATCAATCCAAAGAAGATGTATATAGCAATTTGTTATTTTGTGCCTATTAATTCTACCTTTTATACAAAAAAAAATATGTTGGCAAATATTTAACAGACAGCGAATGGAAAATATTTAATAGACAGTGAATGCTTGTCGTTGATGGCAAGTACAACAATGAAGATGGCATGAGTATAGGAAGTTTGTAATCAACAGGCAAACAGAAGATAAGTCCAGGAAGATCGAATGATCGAAGGCAACACAACATTGATAGAATGATCAAAGGCCCGTAAAGTTCGAGAAGCATTTCTGATCGTTGGATCTCATTCAAAATTCATGAAAGAACAAGGGCCGTCAGATCAGAATATATACAAGAAGAGCGCTGAACAAGAGGACAGATCTTAGACGTTAGATCCAAGCGCATGACCCGACCATCATTGGATCAAGGAGAACCTGCATGCTCTTTAAAGTACAACAAGGAGAAGCGGACGTACAAAATTCTGAAAGAAGGAGGACCGTCCATTTACGGGTAGGACACGTGGGGATAGATCGTCATTTCGCTGACTAGATAGTCAAAGGAACAGGGCTCCCTAACCTCTCGAAATCATGATATGCGAAATCGTGATATGCGAAATCACGATTTAATTTGAGCTGTCAGATCAAGTTTGAATCTGGACCATTGATTCCAATCCATGTCAGAGTTTTGGGGATCGAGAGATGGAGATGTCAAGTAATATCAACTACAGGAATCCCGATATCGCGATATGCGAAATCGCGATTTAATCTGAGCCGTTAGATCAAGATTGAATCTGGACCATTGATTCCAATCCATGTCGGAGTTTCGGGGATCGAGAGATGGAGATGCCAAGTAATATCAACTATAGGAATCTCGATATCGTGATATGCGAAATCGCGATTCAATCTGAGCCGTCAGATCAAGGTTGAATCTGGACCGTTGATCCCAGTCAATTCCGGTGTTTCATGGATCAAGTATTGGAGATGTCAAAGATCATTAACAATAGGAATCCTGATATTGCGATATGTGAAATCGCGATTTGATCTGAGCCGTCGGATCAAGATGTGATCTGGATCGTTGATCTAACTCCATTTCGGAGTTTCGTGGATCGGGACTTTAATGTGACAAAAACACTGAACTTCAAGAATGTCGAAATCATGATATGTGAAATCGTGATTCAATCTTAGTCGTTGAATCAAGATCAGATTTGAACCATTGATCTAACTCCATATTGGAGTTTCACGAATCACGACATGGAGAGGCAAAGAAAAAAATGCAACAAGAATGATGAAATCGCGATATGCAAAATCGCAATTCAATCACAACCGTTGAATCAAGATCAGATCTGGACCATGGAATCATAGGACATGTGGCAAGCGATTGAAATTTCGCTGACTTGGGGTCAACGAAGCATAGTGTTGAAAATCACGAAATGAGAAATCACGAAAGCACTTTATGCATAAGCGCGTGGTCATAGCCATTGATCACATCGATGGAAGATGGAGGTAGAAGCTAGAGGTGCTAAGCTTGGCCACAGAAATGCCGAAATGAATGCAAGATCTCATGAAGCCAATCCAACGGTGCAAGTGAATTTGAGCAAAGATCGAAGGGTTACTGTTCTCTCTCACAGTTAACTCCTCAGTTACAAATCTGTTAGTGAAACAGACTCATGATTGCCAATCAGTTGGCGTTTCAGTTGCTTGGACAGTTGTCTTTCTTTTTCCTAAGAGAATGTGAAGTGGAACCATCGTGGAGGGGTGTATAAAAGAAGATGAGATAGACTATGTGTGGTTGGTTGTTCGGTATGAAAAATGAATGAAACTGAAGCAAAGGGAAAATAAGAACATGTGCAGTGGGAGATGGAGATGATGCACAGTGTGAGAAGAAACTCAAAGAAGAGTAAAAGATGATGAAGAGAAGTTGAAGCAGAGCAGAATGACAGAACGAGTTGATGCAGAGAAGAACTACTAAACATACAGAGGAAGAGAAGAACAACAAAATAGTTAGTAGAAGACCAGATTTACAGAACAAAGAAAGATTGATAAGAATTGATTTATCTGTGTAGTTGACTGTTTAGTTATTCATTAATATTATAGGGAGGTTGGGAGGTGCACGGGAGGA
>JASDQU010010894.1:184082-211666 GCA_032191745.1 Picea mariana | reverse complement strand
TATTATTTTTCAGACCCCCCCCCCCCGACCATTCTGTTTTTAACGGAAGTGGGGGGGGTCTAGAATGGATTGTTTTCTGGTGGGCCCCTTTTCCTCTACATGGCAGGAATCCATTGGGTCAGACTCCCACTGCCTCCCACGGTCTAACATACCCTGTCACCCCATGACGTCATTTTCCACCTTCTCCCTTAAAGATCACATATCATTACTCTATCACTCCTCTCACCTTGTTACAAGTCTTGTCACCATGGTCAAGTCCCAACTGACTCCCTCCACGTCACCCAGTCGTATATGTTAGTCATTGTCACCTGCCATCTCACACTTCAAATGACCCGTTGGCAATTTATTAAAGGCTAACTTATCAGTTAGCCTGATGACTTATCCCCCGCACCCAACAGGTATCCGTTTTGCTCAAAACTATCATTTCCCTTCATTCTTCCATTGCTTACTGTATTGTCTCACCAAAGAAATATCTTCTTGTCACACCAGAGCACAGTTTCCCCATTTTCTCTTTTTTTTAGTCAACCGTCCAAAGCCACCATCATCCCCACTAATGATTGTTTGACTTGCAGATATTTTTACAGTGATGGCGCCAAAATCCAAGAAGACAGAAGCTGAGGAAAATCCTTTCCTCCCGCCTCCTGTCGACCTCGACAGGATCCCTCTAGAAGACAAAGGCCATTTAATCGCAGATACAAGATGCGAATTCAACTTCGCATATTTATAGTCATGGCTAAATGATGTTTTCTTGGACCAAAGTGATGAAATTGGGCTCTGGGAGTCAAACCTTCCCCTGTATCTTTTCCCCCAAGTTCACCATTTCCCCGAATTCTCCCTCAAATGCCAGGTTGATTACCTCCCCAACCAGACAGCCATAGTTTCTTCATCAGGAGAAACTTTTTTCCTCATTACACCAGAAGTCATTGATCAGATGATGTAGATACCCAGAGTCGAATCTGCCTCACCATTCAACCTTGAAATCATCACAGAACTATACCAAAAATTATCATTCCCCCAAAGAGCTTAGATTTTCAATCTTTTTCTCTCACAGGCCACTCAGCTCCCCACTACAAATCCCCTGTATCCTTCATCCTTGTTCTCAGTGAAGGGAAACCAAGTCATCTCGTCGCTCTGTGCCCTACTTGGGTATTTTTCGGATCAATGGGTGGATGAACCCATATTGGGTTTTCTATCCATCTTCTCCACAGATGAGAAACCCACCACTCAGTTCGACTACATCACTTTCCTGGCGGACACCATTCATGAGCAATTCTCAAATTTCACCACAGAAGGCATGTTCCGATATTCCTCAATACTGGCTTACATGTTCATTTTCTTCCAAGCAGACAAATTCTCCTTTTCAATGCAGAAGATGAACAAGGATGGGAGACCGGAGGCAGTAATAGCATGGACTTCACTGCTCATACAAAAATCTTCAGAATTCAGTTTCAAGCAGTTAATCGAGCAGTTCTACCACCCAGTGGTGAGCATGCTCAGTGGTAGACCTGAGCCAAGAATAAACGAGGAGATTCAGAGGATCCTACACCTCTCAAACCTGGAAAAAATGGGAGACTGATACTTGTACCAAGACCACATAGAGACCAGAGTGTATGGGTGCGAATTGGCTCCATACAAGTTTCCCAAGTATCTACCCGTGAGGATATTTTCCTTGGAATACATAATACAAATGATTAATTCAGATGACATACATTTTGTGTCTCTGAAGAAGAAGTAGCAGCTCAGAATAAAAGGGAAAATTGGGTCTTTCATCTGCAATAGCCGAGGCACCGGGGAGGAAGAAGACAAATTGCTAAAAGAAATGAAGTTTTTGTTAGATTCATATGGCACTATGATCCATGAAAGATAATTTCTGAGATGAGGATTAAAAATAAGAATATCCCATATGTTCATACATCCAAGCCTGAGATAGAGAAGCTCGCCAACCAGACAAAATGGGAGCCAAACACTCTGGTTGAGATAGAACAACAAGACCTTTCGATCACTATCTCTAAGACGACTACACCATAGGTTCCCAAGGAGAAAAGGCCCAGGAAGGACACTTCACCTTCCATCACTGAAGTATCATCTGAAGAGTTACAATTACACACCAAGAGGCCAAAAACCAGTCAGGCACCTGACACGGCTGGTGAAAAGGGAATTCAATCCACTACAACTATGGAGGTTGATCAGTCGCTCCTTAGTACAAGCAGCAAACAAATCATGACTACAGTGTTTCCCAAGAAGCCTACAGATACTCCACCAGTCAACCAGCCAAGAAAAACAGGACCAAAATTGAGTATTTTTGAGAAATATGATATAATCAAAAAGAAAAATCAGACGCTGACCAGCAGCACGTATGCTCAGTTCTGGAAGCAAATATCCACTGCACAACACAGACTGTTGTCTACATTCGACACTGAGAAGGGTAGAATTCACATGGCGTTTCTACAAGCACAGGTGCTAGACTCGAAAGTAATCACCGATTACAAAAGGGCAACATTCGAATTTCAGACTAAAGATGTGCATCCAGCTGATCAAATGGATCTACATAGGCAAACTGGAGAAATGGTTTTCTCCACATTGGAAAATGCTTTTACTACTGCCTCCAAGTTACAGGTATCTTTGAGCAATGTCCAGACACAGTTGAAGTTAGAAAAAATATCGTCCTTTGTCAAGGATAACAGGATTAAGACGTTGGAAGAACTGGTCCTCAAGATCGGATATGATCCCTCGAATGTGAAAGCAGTCGAGGAGATGCTCAAAATGAAAAATGTCGATATAGAATCTCTAAGGAAACAGTTGAAACTGCCACCAACAGAAGATTCACAGGCAAAGGAAATAGCGGAGACAGAAGGGGAAAAGGATGAGATGCTCAAGTTGATCATGGAGCAGAATGCACAGTTGAAGGAAATGGAAGCGAAATTGGAAAAACTATTGAAAGAGAAGGAGAATTCAAAGCCCATGGAATTCATTCCACTAAGCACAGTTCCACTCACAGGAGTGAGCGCAGCGTCTATAGCAGAAATTCCCTCGGCAACTCAACTGACAACTCTAGAGAAAACAGTTGAACTGGCTAAATCCATGGAAGAGATGAATTTGCAAGAGACAGAGATTAGCAGACTTAAAAAGGAGATTAAGAACCTTCAGGAACTCAAATCTTCCTTCCAAACTAGCTACTCCAAGGAGAAACAAACTTCAGACAAGCTTAAACAAGAATTGCAACAGCTTCAAAAGAAAATAGTGGCGGGCAAAACACTTTTTGAGGTCAAAGAAAGTGTCTGGATGGATATCACCAGGTCCATGACTGAAATATGGTCGATGATACAAATCATGTTCGAGCAAAACGAGCTAGTACAAAGAAGTCAGCAGGATATCGAGAAGATAAGAGTAGAACTGGGAGAGATGCCCATAGAAGTTGCTGAGATCATCAAATTTCTGAATTCCAAAACCAGAGAGGAGGTAGAGGATTTGAAGATTGAAGATAGGACAGAGACCATCCTTGAGGTCAAGAGGGTCCTGACCAAGAGAGGACTGATGCTACAGCTGGAGGAAAAGGTCCAGACCATGGACGCAGGAGTGCAAACATTTTTCATCAAAATCGAAGCTCTGCAGAAGAAAGGCCTTCCTGGTTTGAGAGTTATAAATGACAAGTTAATGACACTTGCCGAATACAAAAAGAAACTAGCCACTGTGGCTAAGGATAGCTCAAAATTCTCAAGAATACAAGGCAGTATCACGGGCAAGGCATTCTTAGATGCTTTACAGTTAGACATCAGCATACAGCATGAGATCCGGTACATCTTCACCATCAAGCCAACTTTTTCCTAGTACACAGAGATGGATGAAGTATACCGAAGATTGCTCAAAGTCAGCGTTCCCAGTAACCTTTGATGGGAAGAGTTATGCAGTCTGATCAAGTAGGCGATGAGGTGTCCAAGCCTAGTCGGTTATCCAGTCAGACGAGGTCATGCAGAGGACTCACCAATGGTTCACCCCAGAAATCAGCATGAAGTTTCAACACATCATCCAGTAGTTTCCTAAATTTTTGTATCTTGTTAAGTTAGTTCGCAAAATTTAGATTTGCCACGTCCTGATCTTTAATGAAAGGATCGTATGCAATTTTGATTATAAATACTTCAGACTTTGAAGTACTGAGGGTTGATCTTGACGCCCTACAAGCTACAAGACTGTAATTTTTATCAAGAGATCTTCTGGTAATACAAAGAGACATTTTCACGGGATTCTCGCGTGTTATTCATTAGTGATGTTTTCTTTTCTATGTTGAATGTTCTTCTTTCTCAGTTGTCATATTGTTTTCTAATCTAATCTTTTAAAAGTAATGTATGTTTCGGTATTTATCTTTGTATACTCTGTTTCAGACTTTGAAAGATATTAATGTTTATCTTATGATATTACAGTGAATAAATTCTTAAGTGCTTCTTTACTTTAATTGATATTCTCATATTTTCTGCAATTCATCACTTTATTGCTAAAGAATCCAATGAATGCATTATCTTGCCCTATGAAAAGAATATTTTGTTTCTGGTTTATATTTCTATTTTTATAATATAGACTCCATATCCCAATGGATGTGTAAAGCCCCTTCAGCCAACTTAACAAAAAAAACAAACCAGTCAATCTTATTTTATATAACTAGCCTAATATCTTAAAGTTAAAACATAGCTAAATCATACAGAGAGATCCCTCTCTGAAACTGGTAGGGATAGATTCTAGTTTCGAAGTGGTTGGATAAAGTTACCTCTTGTAAATTTCTTCTACTCTGACAACCTCTAGGAATTTACAGAGCATTAACATAGTGGTGACCATACTGGGGAACTGAACAAATTTTCAACCCCACATTTTCTTTTTCCCTAGAAGAAGACTTTGTTTCTGAAAAAATTGTAAATATGAGAAAGAAATTATGTTTAGAGGTTGTTAAAATCTTGTGCATATTAATTTCGGACTCATAAAACTAAAAAATATATAAAAATTAAAAAAAATATGGCTCCTAAAAGAGTTTATACTCGATCTCACCCAGACCCAGAACCTGCAATAGCTACTGATAATCCAGAACAGTTTCTTAGAAATAAGACTATTGCAAAATGTTCAGGGAGTCATAGTCTCCTTCACACGTCCCTTTCTCTCCCAGAGGAACTCGTTGCCCTTCAAGATCTCGACTTTGACACCATTTTCGAACAAAGCCTGTTTAGAACGAAATTTGATATCTTTGTAACTGAAATCGTTTTAGACCCAAAAATCCTGCAACCCCCGACCCCTGAAATACTATCTCCCACTATAAAACCTCAAACAGCTCACTCTGTGCCAGCAAGCCCCTCCTCCTCCTCGTTTTTTGTCATTGCCCCACTTATCATCCAGGTTGTTGTTCCGCCTCCTCCACCTATCATGGTAGCCAAATATGCTCCCTTGGTGTTGGCCGCACCTCTACATGCTATGCCCCAGGATTATCAAACGAGACTTCCAAAGTTTGATGGAATAGGGCCCTTGAACGCACAACACGTTGATAAAATGAATGACTATTTTGACCTGCAAGAAGTAGATGAAGCTGACGTTCAAATGATATTGTTTGCGCAAAGTTTGACTGGTGACGTTAAGAAATGGTACAAAGGTTTACATGTTGCCTCAGTGATCAACCTTATAGCGTTTCAAAGAATTTTTCTAGACAGATGGGAGGTAAAGGAAATCCCTCTCCAAATCTTGTCAGAATACGAAAACATCAGAAAGAATCAAGGTCAGACAATTCAAGATTACTGCACCCACTTCAATAATCTGTACAATGCAATTCCAGCCGATATTAAACCCCCACAAGGTTTAGCACTGATCAAATTCCCTGATGGTTTCGACACTGATATTTCATATCAATTAAGGGAAAGAAACTCCACCACCTTGGAAGACATGCAGAAAAGCACAATAAGTGTGGAGGCCAACCTGTTGGTTGAAGGGCACGGCAGAGGACCAAAAGGAGAGTCATGATTAAAGAAGAACCTTCCACATCTTCTTCTGATGCCAAATTGGATTCCTTAGCTAGAGAAATGGAAAGGATGATGGATAGGCTTACTGTATCTGAAAGAAATCCTCCTAGAGAAAATCAACCTGCTCCACAAATTTGGAATCCTAACTTCAGAAGAAATCCTCCTCAAATTAGCCAGAGAGATCCCATGGATCAAAAAAAACAGAGGGGCCCTGATCAAAAGATCATACCACCGCTACAAGAAAATTATGTCGATGAAGGAGAAGAGGTAATTGAATAATTAGAGGACACACACATAAACCTCATGGGAATTCACGATAACGAAGCTATTTTCCTCACTCAGGAAGAGCAAGAACTTTTYCTTCTTTCTCAAATGCAGGTGAGTGAAGAAGYTGAAGAGWYTGAAYARCARGMATTTGAAAATGCCATTATGGAGGTAYRCRGGMARTACAATTTWYGAAGTAAGAAGATGRATGAAARTTCCCCMAAAAAGGTAWMYGAAACGAAGAAAGTGGTYGAAACCAAGAAAGCCCCTGAGCCTTCTACCAAAAAGATCCCTGAGAAAGGTAATGTTGAAGCTCCAGCAAAYAGAAACCTTACCATTTTGCAAAGATCAATGTAGACTGAGGTTTCATCAAMCAACCCACCAAATACTTCTGCCCAGAAGACTATGGTGGATAAATCAGAATTGTTGAGCCAAAGCAGAGCACCTACTCCTTTCAGCCTCAAAGGGGAATTAGCCAAAGTGAAAATTCCCATTCCCCTTTCCGAGTTGATGAGTAAGGACGCTTACCAATCGTAGGTGATCAAAGCGCTGATCATTGAACCTGATATAGGCACGAAGGCCTTAAACATTGGTTCGACAAATCATTCGGACACTGTAAATCTTATGGATGATCAACCTGAACTCATGTTTGTCCCTAAAGTTGATGGTCAGATTGACAATGGTATTGTCGCTCCTTTTTACATCAGCCTTAATATACACAACTTGATTCTGCATAATGCTATGTTATATTCAGGTGCTTCCCATAACCTGATGCCTAAAGCAGTGATGGAAAAACTGGGACTCGAGGTCACCAGACCTTACAAGGACTTACACTCTTTTGACTCCAGAAAACTCAGATGTATCGGATTGATCAAGGACTTATGTATCACTCTAGTTCAGATCCTGACAAAAATCATGGTTATGGATGTTGTGGTTGCAAACATTCCCCCGAAATATGGTATGTTGTTTTCCAGGTCTTGGGGGGCTAAGTTGAAAGGTACTTTGCAGTTGGATATGTCGTATGCCACCATCCCAGCATTCGGGCAACAGAGAAGACTGTACAGAGAGACGTTGATAAAATATATGGTCAGCAGCCAAGAAAATCCACATAACTATCCTCTGTACTCTGCACATTCTAACCTAGATTCATTTATCATATATAATGACGGTGATACGGGAGAGAAAATCACTCAGCTAGAAGAAGATACATTTGATCCAAAAGAAGGCCAAGAAATCACTGAGGCAGAAAGAAAGAAAAATGTGATAAGTGAAGAATTGCCAGCAGATTTCTGGAGCATGGACTTCGATGGAGCTGTAAGCAAAGGAGCTGCAGTAGGAGTTTGGTTTCACAATCACAAATCTAGGTATTTGGAAAACCACTCTTACAAACTGAATTTTCAATGCACTAACAACATAGACGAGTACGAAGCTTTGATGCTCGGTCTGAAACTACTAAAGAGGGTTGGTGCCAAACAAATTATGGTAAGAGGGGACTCTGAATTAATTATCAAACAAATTAAAGGTGAGTATGCAGCAAAACATCCCCGTCTCAGAGCTTATAGGAATGTTGTTTTGGATGCCCTTAAATGTTTCACTGAAGTTGATTTGCAAGTGATGCCCAGGGGATAGAATATTTTAGCAGATGGGTTAGCTATGTAAGCAGCTACGTGCAAGATACCTTTTCATTCCACTCACCCATACACGGTGGAGGTGAAGTGTAGACCAATTGTCCCAGACAAAATTAGATACTGCAGGTATTTGGGAACGATGAGCAAATTGAATATTTTCTACAATGTAAAAATGATTTCGAGTGTACAAACATAGACTTAGAAAATGAGGATGAAAATGTAAATAAATTTGATTTTGGAAATGATAGTGTAAATAATATAGATTCAGGAGAGTTAGGTGAAGATGAGGTAGAATAACATTTTGCATTTAAAGAGTAATGTCTTATTGAGGGTCTTAGTTCCGTTAGAAGACTTATTTGATTTCAATGATGTGGCTAAAAAACCTAAAATCGAAGCCAGTGGGAAAGAGGTTGAAGATGTTAACATAGGGATAGAAGAGAAACCCAGGATAGTAAAACTTTCTAAATCCTTACCTCCTTAGCAGAAACTTAAATACATTGAGATTTTCAAGGAATATTCGGATGTGTTTACTTGGGGTTACGAAGATTTAAAATCTTATGACACAAGCATCATACAACATAGGATCCCGATAAAAGAAGATCAAAAACCTTTCAGACAGAAACTTAGGAGAATCAATCCCAAGTCACTTCCCCTGATAGAAAAAGAAATCAAAAAGATGTATGATGCTAAAATCATAGTTCCCTTACAATTTTTCAAATGGGTTTCAAATCTGGTTCCAACTCGAAAGAAAAGTGGGGAAATTAGGCTTTGTATTGATTTCCAAACCCTGAACAAAGTTTCTCTAAAAGACAACTACCCATTGCCAAAAATGGACCACATATTACAAAAGGTAGTTGGATCCATCTAAATCTCCTTATTGGATGGTTTCTAAGGATATAACCAGGTTCTCATTCACCCAGATGACCAAGAGAAAACAACCTTCACAACACCTTGGGGCACCTTTATGTATGTGAAAATTCCTTTCGGGTTGATGAACGTTGGGGCCACTTTCCAAAGAGTGATGGCCATTGCTTTTGTGGAAGAAATTGACAAATTTATTTTCATTTATCTGGACGACCTAACTGTGTATTCCCAATCCGATGATGAGCACTTAAAGACATCTCAGACGAGTATTCGAGAAATGAAGGAAATTTGGGATTTCTCTGAATCCTAAGAAAAGCCTTTTCGGATTAGAGGAGGGTAAATTGTTGGGGCACATAATCTCTAAGGACGGAATTAAGATAGACCCCAACAGAATAGAAGCCATTCAGAAACTGGAACACCCAAGGAATATCAAAGAATTACAATCCTTCATTGGGAAAATAAACTTTCTGAGAATATTCATACCTAACCTGGCCGAGCTTCTCAAGAACATCACAAATATGTTAAAAAAGGACACGAAAATAAAATGGGACACCGAATCTAAACATTCTTTTGAACAATTTAAACATGCACTCACACAGGCTCCAGTCTTGATCAGTCCTGATTTCACCAAAGCTTTTTACCTTTTTTCTTTCGGTTCTGAACATACCATTGCAGCAATATTACTACAGAAAAGTAGCGAAGGGTATGAACAACCCATAGCCTTTTTCAGTAAAGCATTAAGAGATGTTGTTTTGAATTATAAAACAATGGAGAAACGAGATTTTTCCCTGGTGTAAGCCATAGATGATTTTAGAGTATATATTCTCCATTCCCACACCATCACTTATGTTCTGAACGCGGTAGTAAAAGACATTTTAACTCAGGACAATCCAGGCGGTCGAAGAGGAAAATGGATTGCTGTCATTCTGGAATATGACATGGAGATTAAGCCTACTAAATTGATTAAAGGCCAAGGTCTAGCAAAGTTAATGGCTGAATCCAATTTCCATGCTCTTGATATTCATTTCTTAGCTGTAGTAGATGAACAGGGAGAGCAGGCGACTCCAAGCGTGAAAGAGGTATTTCTGAACTCTCCATGGTACGCAGACCTGATATTTGTTTTGCATAACTTACAAGCTCCCCCTGGTATGACCAAAACTAAATCTAGGTTTTTGAAATTGAAAGCATTAAAATTTGCATTCTAGAAGGCAATCTATATTGGAAGGATCCTAGATGTATTTTGTTAAATTGTTTGTTGAAGGATGAAGCTAACAAAGTATTGCAGGATTTTCATGCAGGAGACTATGGTGGTCATATGAGATGGAAGACCACAGCTAATAAAATTCTTAGAGCTGGGTTTTATTGGCCTACGCTTTTCACTGATGTGCATCAGAAAGTGACTTTGTGTCATAAGTGCCAGGTGTTCGAGGGCAAAAAGAAGCTCCTTCCTTTACCCCTAAAACCAATCTTTGTTGAAGCTCCTTTCCAACAATGGGGATTAGACTTTATCAGAGAAATACATCCTCCCTCTTCGGGCTAGCACAGGTGGATTCTTACTACTACATACTATTTCACAAAATGGATCGAAGTTGTACCAAGAAGGCAAGCTAATGATTCTGTCATTATTAAATTTCTTGATAATAATATCTTGTCTCGTTTTGGATGTCCTAGAAATATTATAACTAACAATGTAGCTTCTTTCCGATCTAAGAAGCTCATAGACTTTTGCAACCAGTATCATATTGGTTTGGGCATTCCACAGCTTATTACCCTCAGGGAAATGGGCTAGCAGAGTCATCAAATAAGACCCTGGTGAACATTATTAAGAGGACTTTGCAAGAAAACAAAAATTCATGGCATAACAAGTTGGTTTTCGCACTATGGGCCAACAGACTGACCACCAAGAGGTCAATTGGTATGTCACCATATCAGCTGGTCTATGGCACTAAAGCAGTTTTTCCCACTTCCTTAGGAGTTCCTGTAATGAAATTGCTGCAAGAGATGCAGGCCGAGCCAAACGATTCCCAAAGAAGGATAAACCAGATGATCCACTTGCAGCAATCTAGAGAAGAAGTATACAACAAAACTCAAGTTGTCCAAGAAATCATTAAGAAGATCTTTGACAAAAGAACTATAGAAGATGACTTTCAGCTAGGTGACTTGGTTCCGAGATGGGATGCCCGAAATGAAGATAAGGGGAAGCATGGAAAATTCGACAATCCATGGAAGGGACCTTTCATAATTCAAGCATTCAGAGGAAATAATGCCTTCTTGCTCAACAACAACGATGGGACCAATATGCCAGGAGGACCTGTAAATGGTAGAATGTTGAATCATTACTCACCTCCTCAGTAGGGACCTTCAATCACACTTTTCCATTGTACAAACCATTTTCATTTTTCTTACAAGTTTTTGAGTGAAACAACTTTGATCAGATGGTTGAAGCCCACAGAGAAGGCCCTAAGCCACTGAACATTGTCTTCCAATTTTCAAAAATAAAACCAATCAAACAACAAAGACAACTATTGAGAAAGTTTTTCAGAACATCAGGAATCAGGATTCTTGGCACTTCACAAGGAGAGTACCATCCCCAGGTGGAGTCATTGTTATAGCCCTATAATTTATAGGATCAACTGGTGACTGAAATGTTATCTCTTTAAGTGTTTTTTTTTGTCAAAATATTTTCCATTTTGCAAATAATTTGAGACAAAGAAAATAAAAAGAAAAAGAAAAGAGAAAGAAAAAGAAAAAGAATAAAAGAGGGCATAAAAGAAATTCAATAGAGCCCCATGCAATAACAATGATTTGGTCCATACTGTTCAAGAATGGCCAAGTTCTATTAAATTTATGTTGATAGGAATAGTGAATAAGCTTGGCTAAACTATTTAATCTTAGCCAAGTGATTTAGGTTATCTAGTGAATAAATTTGACCAAACTGCATAATCTTGGTCAGATAACCCCAGGATAGAGTAATTTCTTAGTCCAACAATTTAATCTGGGCTAATTGTCATAGGTAGTTAGGTTAGAGCATAAGGTAGTTTGTTTTATATCAATAAAACAAGCATGATGATCAATGTTGAACCATATCTTTGAGGTTTAAAGGCTTTATGTTTAACCCCCCATGGTGATAAAGACAGGGAAAGCTTGGGCAAACCCACAAAACGCACTTATCCTAAGTTTCCAAGAAAATATGATTTTGCGCTCACCGAATAAAGACCGCGCATAGATGAACAGCTGGAGAGCGGGTGCCCAGATCTACAGTCGACAAGTCTTTCCAGACCCCCCCAACCATTCTACCTTTAATGGTGGGGGGGGGGGGGTCTAGAATGGATTGTTTTCTGGTGGGCCCCTTTTCGTCTATGTGGCAGGAATCCATTGGGTCAGACTCCCACCGCCTCCCACGGTCTGACATACTCTGTCACCCCATGACGTCATTTTCCATGTTCTCCCCTAAAGATCACATCTCATTACTCTGTCAATCCTCTCACCCTGTTACAAGTCCCGTCACCATGGTCAAGTCCCAATTGACTCCCTCCACATCACCCAGTGGTATATGTTAGTCATTGTCACCTACCATCTCATGCTTCAAATGACCCATTGGCAATTTATTACAGGCTAACTTATCCGTTAGCCTGCTGACCTGTACCCCGCGCCCAGCGGGTATCCATTTTGCTCAAAACTGTTGTTTCCCTTCATTCCTCCATTGATTATTGTATCGTCTCACCAGAGAAATATATTCTTGTCACACCAGAGCACAGTTTCCCCATTTTCTCTCCGTTTCAGTCAACCATCCAAAGCCACCATCATCCCCACTAACAATTGTTTGACTTGCAGGTATTTTTGCAACGATGGCGCAAAAATCAAAGAGGACAGAAATTGAGGAAAATCCTTTCCTCCCGCCTCCTGTCGACCTCGACAAGATCCATTTGGCAGATAAAGACCATTTAATCGCAGACACTAGATGCAAATTCAACTTCGCAGATTTACAGTCATGGCTAAAGGACACTTTCTCGGACCAAAGTGACGAAATTGGGCTCTAGGAGTCAAACCTTCCTCTGTATATTTTCCCCCAGGTTCACCATTTCCCCGAATTTTCCCTCAAATGCCAGGATCATTACCTCCCCGAACAGAGAGCCATAGTTTCTTCATCAGGAAAAACTATGTTCTTCATTACACAAGAAGCCATTGCTCAGATGATGCAGATACCCAGAGCCGAATCTGCCTCACCTTTCAACCTTGAAATTATCACAGAACTATACCAGAAATTATCATTCCCCCAAAGAGCTCAAATTTTTGAGCTTTTCCTCCCATAGGCCGCTTAGCTCCCCACTACAAATCCCCCGTATCCTTCATCCCTATTCTCAGTGAAGGGAAACCAGGTCATCTCGTCGCTCTACACCCTGCTTGGGTATTTTTTGGATCAATGGGTGGATGAACCCATATTGGGTTTTCTGTCCATCTTCTCCATAGATAAGAAACCCACCACTCAGTTCAACTATAGCACTTTCCTAGCAGACAACATTCATGAGCAATTCTCAAATTTTGCCATAGAAGGCATGTTCATGTATTCCTCAATACTGGCTTACATGTTCATTTTCTTCCAAGCGGAAAAATTCTCCTTTTCAATGCAGAAGATGGACAAGGATGGGAGGCCATAGGTAGTAATAGCATGGACTTCACTGCTCAGACAAAACTCTTCAGAATTCAATTTCAAGCAGTTCATCGAGCAGTTCTACCACCCAGTGGTGAGCATGCTCAGTGGCAGACTCGAGCCAAGAATAAAAAAGGAGATTTAGAGGATCCTACACCTCTCAGACCTTGCAAAAATGGGAGACTGGTACCTGTACCAAGACCACACAAAGATCAGAGTTTATGGGTGCGAATTGGCTCCATACAAGTTGCCCAAATATCTGCCCGTGAGGGTATTTTCCCTGGAATACATAAGACAAATGATTAATTCAGATGACATACATTTTGTGTCTCTAAAGAAGAAGCAGTAGCTCAGAATCAAAGGGAAAATTGGGTCTTTCATCTGCAATACGCGAGGTGTCGAGGAGGAAGCGAACAGATTACTAAAAGAAATGAAGTTTTTTGTTAGTTTCACATGGCACTATGATCCGTGCGGGATAATTTCTGAGATGAGGATTAAAAATAAGAATATCCCATATGTTCATACATCTAGGCCTGAGATATAGAAGTTTTCCAACCAGACCGAATGGGAGCCAAACACTCTGGTTGAGACAGAACAGTAGGACCTTTCGGTCGCTATCTCTCAGACAACTACACCATAGGTTCCCAAGGAGAAAAGGCCCAAGAAGGACACTTCACCTTCCATCACTGAAGTATCATCTGAAGAGTTCCAATTACACACCAAGAGACCAAAAACCAGTCAGGCACCTGACACGACTGGTGAAAAGGGAATTCAATCCACTACAACTATGGAGGTTGATCGGTCGCTCCATAGTACAAGCAGCAAACAAATCATGACTACAATGTTGCCCAAGAAGCCTACAGATACTCCACCAGTCAACTAGACGAGCAAAACAGGACCAAAATTGAGTATTTTTTAGAAATATGATCTGATCAAAAAGAAAAATCAGACGCTAACCAGCGGCACGTATGCTCAGTTCTGGAAGCAAACATCCACTGCACAACATGGATTGTTGTATGCATTTGACACTGAGAAGGGTAGAATGCACATGGAATTGTTCTAGACCCGAAAGTAATCACCGATTACAAAAGGGCAACATTTGAATTTCAGACTAAAGATGTGCATCCAGCTGATCAAATGGATCTGCACAGGAAAACTGGAGAAATGGTTTTCTCCGCATTGGTAAATGCTTCTACTACTGCCTCCAAGTTACAGGTATCTCTGATCAATGTCTAGACGCAGCTGAAGTTAGAAAAAATATCATCCTTTTCCAAGGATAATAGGATTAAGATGTCAGAAGAACTGGTCCTCAAGATCGAATATGATCCCTCGAATGTGAAAGCAATCGAGGAGATGCTCAAAAATAAAAATGTCGATATAGCATCTCTGAGGAAACATTTGAAACTGCCACCAACAGAAGATTCACAGGCAAAGGAAATAGTGGAGACTGAATGGGGAAAAGGATGAGATGCTCAAGTTGATCATGGAGTAGAATGTAGAGTTGAAGGAAATGGAAGCAGAATTGGAAAAACTAGTGAAAGAGAAGGAGCATTCAAAGCCCATGGAAGTCATTCCACTGAGCGCAGTTCCACTCACAGGAGTGAGCACAACATCTGTAGAAGAAATTCCCTTGGCAACTCCACTAATAGCTCTGGAGAAAACAATTGAACTGGCTAAATCCATGGAAGAGATGAATTTGCAAGAGACAGAGATTAGCAGACTTAAAAAGGAGATTGAGAACCTTCAGGAACTCAAATATTCCTTCCAAACCAACTACTCCAAGGAGAAACAAACTTCAGACAAGATTAAATAGGAATTTCAATAGCTTCAAAAGCAAACAGTGGCAGGCAAAATAATTGCTGAGGTAAAAGAAAGTGTCTGGATGGATATCACCAATTCCATGAATAAAATATGGTCAATGATACAAATCATGTTCAAGAAAAATGAGTTGGTACAAAGAAGTCAGCAGGCTATCAAGAAGATAAGAGCAGAACTGGGAGAGATGCCCATAGAAGCTGTTGAGATCATCAAATTTCTGAATTCCAAAACCAGAGAGAAGCTAGAGGATTTGAAGATTGAAGATAGGACGGAGACCATCCTTGAGGTCAAGAGGGTCCTGACCAAGAGAGGACTGATGCTACAGCTGGAGGAAAAGGTCCATACCATGGACGCAGGAGTGCAAAGATTTTTCAGCAAGATCGAAGCTCTGCAGAAGAAAGGCCTTCCTGGTTTGAGAGTTATAAATGACAAATTAATGACACTTGCCGATTACAAAAATAAACTAGCCACTGTGGCTAAGGATAGCTCAAAATTCTTAGGAATACATGGCAGTATCACGGGCAAGGCATTCTTAGATGATTTACAGTTAGACATCAGCATGCAGCATGAGATCTGGTACATCTTCACCATCAAGCCAACTTTTTCCAAGTACACAGAGATGGATGAAGTATACCGAAGACTGCTCAAAGTCAGCATTCCCAGTAACCTTCGATGGGAAGAGTTATGTTGTTTGATTGAGTAGGCGATGAGGTGTCCAAGCCTAGTCAGATATCCAGTCAGACGAGATCCTGCAGAGGCCTCACCAACGGTTCACCCCAGAAATTAGCATGTAGTTTCAACACATCATCAAGCGTTTCCTAAATTTTTGTATCTTGTTAAGTTAGTTAGCTAAATTTAGATTTGCCACACCCTGATCTTTAATGACAGGATCATATGTATTTTGATTATAAATTCTTCAGACTTTGAAGTATTGAGGGTTGATCTTGACGCCCTGCAAGCTACATGCCTATCATTTTTATCAAGAGATCTTCCAGTAATACAAAGAGACGTTTTCACAGGATTCTCGCGTGTTATTCATTGGTGATGTTTTCTTTTCTATGTTGAATGTTCTTCTTGCTCAGTTGTCATATTGTTTTCTAATCTAATCTTTTAAAAGTAACGTATGTTGCAGGATTTATCTTTGTATACCCTGTTTCAGACTTTGAAAGATATTAATGTTTATCTTCTGATATTACAGTGAAGAAATTCTTAAATGCTTCTTTACTTTAATTGATATTCTCATCTTTTCTGTTATTCATCACTTTACTGCTAAAGAATCCAATGAATGCATTATCTCGCCCTCTGAAAAGAATCTTTTGTTTCTGGTTTAGATTTCTATTTTTATAATACAGACCCCATAGCCCAATGGATGCGTAAATCCCCTTCAGCCAACTTAACAAAAACAACAAACCAGTCAATCTTATTTTATATAACTAGCCTAATATCTTAAAGTTAAAACATAGCTAAATCATACAGAGAGATCCCTCTCTGAAACTGGTAGGGCTAGATTCCAGTTTCGAAGTGGTTGGATAAAGTTACCTCTTGTAAATTTCTTCTACTCTGACAACCTCTGGGAATTTACAGAGCGTTAACAGGGTTCAAGATGGCACTCCCACATTGGGGAGAAATCTTTAACAAGATCAGCCAGGATGAATACCCGAAATGTACCCCACACGATGATCCAGATGTAAGAGTGCTCGATGACAAATTGTTCCCAAACATTCGACGGTCATACCTGCATATGGTGGCGAGAAAAACCCCTTTTTTTTCCCTATATTGAAGTCCTGAAGTGGCTCATCGACCACACAGACACATATAAATGCTTAATCAATGATGACAATGGTGGGTGTGTCAGGGTGTTTCTTCTAGTAGAGGTTCAGAAATACTACAAACTCTGAGACCCCGATGAGTGTCTAAATACAGATTTCATCATGAAGTTCTACGAGCACCACGACACCAACCAAGTAATGGCCTCATGGTGGAGGGAAGACAAGAAATACACCAATCAGAGCACTGGTTGGTACCATACAAACAAATTAAGGGAGCCATACATTTATTTGATGGCTCTCGTCTACCGATTATATGGAGATAAAGACTACTCCAKATTTTCAAAGGCTTGGATGCCTTTGGCTTACACAGTGGCGATCTCCARGAGAGGTTTCAATTGGAGAGTGATCATTTCTAAAAAATTGAGCATCTGTATACAACAGGCTCAAATGTCGAAGGAAGGAGAGACACCAGTTTTCTACATGGCTTCATATTTTCTTGATGTCATGTGSGCCAGAAACATCTTTGCCGAAATGAATCTGAGATGGCATGTCGTAGAGCTCCCATTCCACGTMTATTTCATAGTGCTATGGGAGAACAAGWATAAAAGGTCTTACTCCCTCATCTGCGATGAATTCATCACACGAATTTATTTCATTCTTTTTAAGAAGGAATGCCTGAGACTGTCTTTTGCGGCCAAGAAGATGATTTCCAAGGTAAGCCACTGGTACTTGGATGAGCACGACACATACATCAGGGTGTTCAAGGCCACTRGAGCACCACATCTCTTACCATCTCATGTCCTGGACCAGCTTGTAGTAGGAGAAATATGTTATCAAACCATCCTACAAGGCTACAATGCCACCTTGGTCAAGGACAAGAAGCAAGCGTTCATTCCCTATGGTTTCCATGTAGGTTTCTACTTAGTTAAAGATAGAACTCAAGCCAAACAAGAAGGGTTGAGCCAGCTCGAGTTCAGGTTCCAAACAGGCCGATTCTACAATCATGATCCAAAAGGCCTGGTCTTGCAACATGCTTCACAAGTATCATCTGGCTAGTCGTACGCCCATGACAAATTTGAAGATGAAGTCTTCACGGAAAATTCCCAGGACTAGGATGAGGTGGTAGCAAGGATGGTCGAACCCAAAATGACCAAGTCCAGGGCCATGATCCTGGATGAACAGGCGATGACCATAGAGAAATCGGCTCAACAGGCCCTCAGATCTAGGGAAGAAATCAGAGTGGCAGAAGCAATAGCGGTTCCCCTGTTGGCTCCGATGTAGGATAGAGGATTTCCTATGACACAGGATGCACAGGAAAGGGGGTTTCTCATGATAGAATAGGCATGTCAAGTAATTTATCAGCTGCAAGACGACTTGGACCTCAAAGGAATGATAGGGGCCCCTGCTGACAACCCATATGAAAGCCAGGTAGGTCCAAGCGGCCCTGAGCTAATACAAATTGATGAAATCGTCGGATCAGATAATCTTGAAGTTACAACACCACAGGACATATCACCAGGGGGTGTTTCAGCTCAACCAGAGATAGTGAGAACATCAGGGAGAGAAAGTGCACCAAAGCCCCTCCACAAATTGATAAACATCTATGATGATGAAGAAAGTCTGGAGGTATCCCTGGTGACTCCTGTGCAGATCACAGAGGAAAAGGAGCCCAAGAGGGCATCTTCCCCAGCTCCCGACGCTCAAATTCGGATCCCTTCATAGAATGACCAAGAGGTCGAAAGTGTCTTAGACACTAAACTACTTGATGTAATGGAAACTCAAAAGGATAGTCCAATGGACGAGCCAGGTTCAGGCGAACAAAAAGAAGAAGCTCCACATGAGGAAATCGACATCTCAATGGTCGATTATCAAGAGCCTACCCTCGATGCTTTAATTTCAACCAGTACTAAACCTCCTGATGAGAAAAAAATAGAGGCCGGACCTTCAGAACCCATGGAGGAGGATTAAGAACCCAGTCTTGAAAACATATACACCATCGAGAGCTTGGGAAATATGCTCACCTGGGGAGATCAACAAATCTTCGAACCTGTGGATGAAGTTGTTGATATACATGTTATCTCCTATAACCAAAAAAGGAAATCTATCATGAAGAGAACCACCAAGAAGAGGAGGATTACTCTAGATCGCTCCATCCTCATCACCACAGAGGAAAAACTAATCAACACAAAGCATGCCAAGACATCTGAACTTATCGACGTAGGGATGGAAATCACAGATGCCACCCTAGACAAAGAAAAAAGGGATGAAGAGGATTTGGTCGATGCTCTAAAGGAATTGGAACATCTGCGCCATTTGGAAAAATATTACCAGGACACCACACAGGTCGTGGTGTTCCTAAGGAGCGAATTCCAGGAGGCCTACAACAAATTTACAGATGAATGGCAGTTATTCACTGAAATGATAGTCGATATTCAAGAATACATCCTCATGGAGTTGACGACGTGCAAGGATATGAAAAGGTGGTATGAGAAAGCACACCAAGCCGTGGAAAGGATAGACTACATTAGTGCAGTTCAACAGGGTCTAGATGTCAAAGAGCACGACATCCGGGTACTCAGGGAAAGCAGCATTGACCGCATAAATAAGTCGGTCGAATATTGGGTAAAAATGGCTCAAGAACCTCATCAGGAAATTCGAGACAAATGGGCCGAGTGAAAAAAGAGTTGGACCAAGATCAACCGGGCAATGCAGGACATTGGCCTCCCTGAATTTGGCACACTAGAGGACTTTTTCGACTTGCACGACATATTCAAATTACATGTCGAACAAGACTCATCATGGTCTACAAAGGTGGCGGACATGGCATCAGGACAAGTGCAGCGGTTCATGGAGCACCCGATCAAATCTCGAACCATGTTGCAGCAATTAAGTGCCATAATAGTCAAGTATCGAGCATGGGCAATAGCAATAAGAGAGATCCTTTCGGCCCCAATGGAACAACATAGATTCTCGTATGCTAACACATGTGAGGATCTCTTCRTCAAATGGTCGAAGTACAAGAAGAATCATCCACTCAAGTGAGATCATTTGATGACTCTTTGAAGACTGATATAAGAAAGCGCCATGTGGTGAGTTTTGTTTTACTTAGCTACATGTTTAATAGTTATTTTTAGTTAATAATATGTTATAAATAGGAGGATCGACCTATTAGCAAAGGTCGATGGTTGTTGCAAAGACCCTCATTTTTGGATTTAAAAAGAACTATTTTGGAGCTGCCTTAATTGAGAAGTCTTGTATAGGACCAGAGACAAGTTTTTGTTTTTCATCAAAAGTGTGTATGATTGGACATGAAGAAGAATTATTTCTGATTTCATTTTATGACTGGATGCTATAACGAGTAAAAGCTTCTAAATCTGTTGATAAGTTATCTCATTCAATGTTTTTACAATTCTTGTCTTTAATGATGAAAAATAAATCTTTGTGTTAGTATGTGATTGATGATTAGAGCTAAGGGAACTATTTTTCTTGCCATCATTTATTGCATATATGTTTTCTTATGATAATCGTGCCTCAGTTAATAATTGGAACACCAGTAGGTTAACGTATCAGTACTAAGCTTGTGGTAGAGAATCATTGTCTACATGCTAGAGTGAAAGGGTTATCCCAAGCTCAGCCTTCTCCAGTGGTTAATCTTTTCCCACTTTGTTACCTAGTTGGTTTATACTAGCTTTTATCTTATATCGGTCCCACCTATAAGAGAAAACACAAAAAAGAGAATGTCTGAACTGAAGGAGGAGCTTTCACATGAAGACATCCCATCAATCACTACATAAATCCCATCGATTAATCGGCTGGATCACAAGATCTGGAGAACCATTCCACCATTAAACGTTGCAGAGTCTAATTGGGCCTCAGTGGTGGGTTTGGTTCCTATTGTTGAGTTAAAGGGATTTAGGACCCCTCAACATGATGTTTCCCCTCCCAAATCATTTTCTCATGCAAAGTGTTGGGTCGCCAATTTGACATCCTTCTCACCGCCAAATCATCCCTTTGTGATCATCCTTTCACTTATTCACTGTCACTTTCACCATAAATCTTTGTAAATAAGCCTTGACAAGTTTACAAGCATCAAGTGGCTAATTGTCATATATTTTTTTCTCTTTTGATGAATTAATTAGGATTATGGTTGGTTTACTAATGACGGTTTATGAAGTGTGATTCATATATCCATAGTTCAGTTCAATTCAGTTATTATACCATCAGTTCACTTCTAGTACCTGACATCATTCGTTGGCATACTTTCGCATCTCCAACTAGAATTCGGCCATAAGAGTTTTTAAGCCAGGTGTCTTAAGATGGTTTTATGTTTATCATATCGCACCCAGGTCCAACATGGTAGCCTCCATCCATGGTCAATTTTTTCATTCAAATATGTGCTAGATTAGAAGTAGTGATCTTCCCGCACGATTTTTGAGTTGATGACAACGAATATGGAAAATCTAAAACATGGGTTTTGTGTAGAACATCATAATTTGAGTGAAACGGTAGAGGATTTGTTAGAAAGTGAAAGATGGAGGAGATAGAGGATGTTTTCTAAACTGGTTTTTCCCATATTTCTTGTTACGTTGATTTTCAAACCATACACCAAACATAGACATAGGGTGAGATATTCAACACATTCCAATGGATTCCAACACAATTGGGAGATAAGATTCTACTGGTTTGATCATGTAATCAATAGATATGATAACAAACAAATTACCATACTACCTTTGTTTATCTTTTGTGATGTGTATTTGATGAAATCAATGCCTGGAATACGGGATCTGATTGGGGTTACCTGGTGCCTTTTGTAATGGGAAAAGTCTATATAAACTGTGGAAATGATGCAATAGGGGGAAATAATAAATCTTTTTGAATCATTGTCAATGTAATTAGTAAATAAATCCATTTATTTGTTAGTCAGAGGAACAGAGATATCATTGTTATGTATTGTTGAACTTTCCTTCCATTAATATAACGCGGTTGAGTTGATGTTCTGAGATAAGTTGCATGTGTATGATCAGTTTCTAGCATTGTATATCTATGAGAAGGATGAAGCTGGTTGGGAGGGCCCCTCAATTCGGTTTGTGTTGCTCTTTTATTTTATAGCAATAGGATTGATCAACAAACTAGTTCATAGTTCTTTTCTTTGATCTCATAAATAGTTTATGTTTGGTTCAATACTTTAGTATATTGTTTTCATTATTTTCATTTTCACAATGTGTTATTCCTTTGCAGAGAAGGTAAATTTCCATTGAAGATTGAACGATATATATTGATTTTTTTCCTTATTATGTTGCATGAACACTTAAACTAATAACAATGAAAGACTTGTAACCTATGCCATTGGGAAAATCATGTATTATCAATCCAATGATGAAGGATCTCTTGTAAAGTGTTATTGTATGTAGTAGATTGATTATATTTTAGTATGTGCTTATGTGTTCTTAGTTAAATTTAAACTTAGAGAGATAAGTTTCATTGAAGAATAGAAACAATATTTGCTTCATGAATAGTACAGGGACATTTAAGGATATTGCTTGAGAGAAAGGTTGTATTGCATGTATAGAAAATCACTTCTTTGATTTACCATCAAGTGGTCGAGATCTCTCTAGCATAGCTTAGAAATGCTTGACATGTCATTTTTCTATACTTATTTTGTATTATCGTAATTTGATGAAATTTATATTAATACAATCATTTAAATCTTTTTGGAGAACTATATCAATCATCATTCATGAGTATGTGAACACTTGACATTTAAAGTGAAAGATTGTACTTCGAGTCATTTATGAGATCATATCCAAAAGACTGATAACTGGTTTTAGTTTGTTATTTAACACTTTGTTTTTGCTAAATATGTATGTTCATGGTTGGATAAATAACAAAATCGGATTTGAGTCATGTTTACACGTATTTGGACCATCTCGATGTAACATGCAGTTCTACCATAAGATTTGTTATACTGAATATCTGAACTATGAATGTAGGCGTGAAGAGTCTTTATTTCAAGCATTTAATGAGAATTTTGTGTGCACCACTACAAGATGACTACTGAGAATCAAGAACTAATAAGCTACATAATAACAAACACATGTGTTGTAGGGTAAATGAACCCTGCAGGAGTTACCTCCCTTAGGCTCTTCCTAGACCTAAGCCAAAATAGAGATGCAAACTATAGATTTTCCTAGATCTAAATCATGCATGAAAATACCTATGAGTTGATGGAATGAAAGGCTTACCCGATGATCCAATGGTTGTCCTTGTACGCTTCTTAGATGTTATCTTTCTCGAAGATGCCCTTCGATCTTACCAACATGGATGCGGTACTACCCAAGGATCAAATGACCTGAGGGATCCACTGGTAGATGAGAAAATCATGTTGATAGGAGCGATATGGGTGGTGTCAAGTGCAGGAAGGGGTAATATCCCCATAATAAATGGATCTGTAAACACACATACACTGACGCTTTCATACCCCCCGAAAGATTCACCTATGAAGGGCACGTTGGTGCTAGGATTAGCTTGCAAGTCAGGCGTGCAATAATATAGTTGGTCAATCGTGACTATATTTCCTTGATGTAGAAAATGTATGACACAAAATATAGTGGATGTGATAGCCTTCATTGCGTAGAACCAAGTGAAACCCAAGAGAAGATTATAATCGAGTGTGGCATCTTCTATGGAGATAGTCTTTCCCCCGAGCTCGATGGGTAAGGAGGTGATAATTTCATGAGGTTTGAAAGAATGTCCATGAAAATATTTTAGGATGGTTGAATATGTGTTGATCCATGGAGAACCAAGGGCTTTCCAATATGACAAAGACATAAGGCAAGTGGTCGCTCCTTCATCGATCAAAATACGAAAGATATTCTTCTTTAGACAACCAACTGTGATTTGCAATGTCAATTGGTCAGAGAGATGCGGCTCAATCCGTTCTTTGTCAAAGGAAATAATATTGGAATTCGAAGGGTATATTCCCCCCATGACTGATTCATCTAAGAGGATATCCACACAAGGAATTATTATTTTTCATACCATGGAGAAGATCATTAAAATATGGCAAAGAATAATTAATGTTCATGAATGAATTATTTAAATTGTAAAAATGATGAATACTTGAAATGAGTAAGAGAAACTCATGTATTAGTCATGCATATTGGAAAATGATTAATGTTTGAAGTGAGTTTGATAATATCACATATTATTCATTTAATTTTTAAAATGGGAGATTAGTTTTGTGAGAGAATCACACTCACAAATTAGTTTCCTAATTTTAAGGGGAAATTGGTTTCCTAGTCTCAAGGAGGAAGTTAAGGGTCTCATGAATTGGTTTGGACTCTTCCTTAATTTACCACAAGTGGTTTCCTAGTCTCAAGGAGGAATTTAAGGGTCTCGTGATTTGGTTGAGATGCTTTCTCATTTTTGTCCTTGAGTTGTTATTAGATCCTAAATTTGTGGATCTTGTCTCATTGAATTATTGAGTTAAGGAAAACTATATAAACTCCTTATGAAAATTGATCTGAAAATGATAAAGGTTTGTGTATAAAGATTGCAAGTGGAAAATGTATGTGTCTTGGGAAATCGGATCTAGTTGCAAGAAAATAAAAATTATTGAKTTTTTACTTAAAATGAACAGCACAAACAACCATAAACAACCATCAAAATAAGCACATAACACAACAAAATGATAAAGGAGTTTACCCCTCTTGGGTTATATATCCTGGTCCAGATTCCAATGGATCATATTCACTATATGATCAAAAGTGTTAATACAATGCTTTAAAATGCTCAKAATGAAAAACAGATGGCTCCAATGGCTCCACAATGTTCAAAAACTCCTACATGGGCTCTTTTTGCACCTGGTTTGGCCAAAAGTTGAAGAAAATACCCTTCCTGGAAGTTTTTCTCCAATGCTTGTTGTCTCCGCTCTCCAAAACGCACCCAGTGTGAAAAAACTCGGCCTCTGCCTCACCAAACCTAGCTCTCACGTGAAATCTGGGTTGTGGGCAGATCTTTTGCGTCGTTAGAGCAGCCAACACCCTTTCCGGTGGAGATCCCGGTTGCATGGACCATGTGGCCAAAGTCTGGGCTGAAATTCCGCACTCATCATTAGTTCCCTATCGGTTTCATCGCATGCTTGGTCACATGGCATAAGGTTGAGGGTTGTGTCCATGGGTTGGGGCTAAGCCCTGACCCTTTTTTTCGCTGACAGAAACCAAAGGTAAGTTTAAATAAAAGTTTGCAACTATACTTGTTAAGAACCATTGTAGGCGGGTTGGTGGCCCAACCTACGTAAAACCTTGCCCCTACTAGAGGTCGCGGAGCCCAAGCCAACCTTTTTCACAACAACAAGGGGGTGCCACATGGCATCCCCTGAGTGGGCCATGTGGCACCCTATTATTGGCCACCAAAAATTTCCATGTGTCGACCAATGATTAGTCCACATAACCACATGTCAAGACACCCTACCACTTCAGTAGTCCACATCACCCTGCCACGTCAGTTGTACAGTCGTACGGACTATACAGTCAACTGCCACGTCAACCTGTACGAACTACACAATCAACAAAATTTGTGTGTTTGGGAAAATGGACAGAACACCGTATATTTTCCATACAGAATTTGTTTGAGCCTGTTCAAGTTGTGTTGGGATCATGAGGAYGAGATATATGCAATGAAACCATTTTCGAGCAATTTTAAACAGTTGGATTTTTGAKCATTTTTTTTATCCCCCAGATCAAACACTCTAGGGGGGGATCTTTGGATGAATCCTTTATGGATCATCCCTTGGTAGAGATAGATCTCAAATATAGTCCTTCTGGTGTCTGAAGAAATATCACTTATGTGAGATCCTTAAKTTCTCTTTTGTGTGAGAGAAGGTTGCTTCGGGTTTCATTCCTATAAGGAGCATGTGCCACGTTTTTTGAGAAGATTTCATCCCTTTCAAAGGAAGGATAATCAAGTGATTCATATTCCAAGTGGATCTGGAGATGTAGCCAGAAGATTATGGTGAAATCCGTTAACAAATCGGTGATCTCTTGCCTCATGTGTGAGTTTGTTGTCTCGTGTTTTCTTATGCATGTTTTATTTCCGTAATTATGATTATTAATGCATTAAGTAATGGATATATGAGACTACCAACATAATCACCAAGTTAATATTCAATTTGGATTCAAGTATTCATAAGAACATCTTTTCACCTTTAATTCAATCAGTTTCAATAGATCCGCAATTGTAAATCTAACCTTTGTGAAGTGGCCTAGAATTAAATCAAATTTGGTATCAATGTCACCCCGATTTCAGATCACTGATAGCAAGGCTTTCTGATGTGAAGGACAACTCTGCAATACTTCTAGTGCTGACATGGCACATGGTGCTTGGGAGAGATATTCCACTATGCTATAGTGTTGAGTTATCCGAGCATTTAGATTATGAGTAGTCTGTCGAAGTACCCCATTTGGAGGGTGGATTGCAGGTTTGAAAGATAGTTTCTCTAAAGTGAGAGGGTTATTGGGTGGTATAGTCAATGTAGAGTCATTTGATGAAGGTTTCCCTCCTTGGGAGTCATATTTCTTTGCTTGGGTGGATATTTCCACCGTATATTTAACCATCATAATATTTGTGGATGAGGACTCTACATTGCCCCCAGGTGGGGGTGCAGGAACTTGTGTGATCATTAGTTGTTGTTGGGGGGAAGGATTGGTTAATATGGTTGGTTGAGAAGGAGATCCCCCTCGCTCAAKTTATTAATGAACCTCAACAAGGCGAGGGTAGTCTTTGGTGAAGTGTTCCTCCTTACATACCATGCAAGGATATTTTGCCTTTCTTTTCCCCCCAGCATTGGGGTGTTGGGTGTTTTTACTCTCCTGTCGGTTAGAAGATTTTTTGGATTTACCCTTTTTTTAATTCTTTCCTTTGGATTATTGGGATGAAACGGATTGAACCGAATTMACCTTGGAGGTTTGTGAAGGAGAGAGAGAGGAGACTTGGTATTGGTACCAGTCTGTGATTGTGTCGTAGACTATGATTTTACGGAACCCACTATGCCATCAACATGGGMTCTTGGGGCTGGTTTTTACAGATCATTCGACAGTCAAGGAGCATGAGAAATCAGATCCTAAAGTGTGTCTGGTTGGGAGTACACCAAGTATAAATATTGAGAACGATTGATCTCTTTCTCCTTGGTTATAGCACCTCCCATGGTGGCGTCTCTAGCAATGGGCTGGAGGAGTGACTTTATGAACCAATCAGTGAGGAGTTGGTCCAGAATAGTGGCTTTAATCAACCATCGTTGTCACCTGCATTGATGGATATGATCAAAAATATGGATGGAGGTGGATTTTCGAAGCGAGGTTAACAGCTCAGTACCGGTCACATATCGTATGGGCAGTTAGAAGTGTGTCAGAAAATTCATGGTAAGAGAATTAAACACAACAAAGGAGTTTCACAGCAACTCAATATACCATTTTGTCATCGGACTTGTGAGCATTCTCTAGAAAAGTCTCAATTGAATGGAAACATCCATCAAGGATTTAGAAGAACATCAAATATGGAAAGACATAACATGCTTGTTAGGATCTTCTCAAGGTTTTTT
>JASDQU010010894.1:168574-182295 GCA_032191745.1 Picea mariana | reverse complement strand
AAAGTGTTGGACATAGGCCAGATGGTGAGATATGTAACCATGGTTTTGAAAATTCCAGGATAACTTCAAGCTTGAAATGAGAATATTGCAGGCAGCTTGAGGTCTTTCACTTTTCATTTTCCAGCAGCTTCAAATACAAAGCATTTTTAGATCCTAAAAATATGGATCAAATATTATGAAAACAAATAGTCAAAATAGATCCAAAATAATAGAAGATGATCCTAAATTAAGATCAATCTCATATTCTTTAAGAGTCTTCATCTTTCTCGACCTCTGATGTGTGCAGATAGCCTTCCAAGGCTCGTAGATGTACTTTGATCATGATAGAATCGAATTTGCTATCTTTGGCAAAAACAACTGATTTTGTGCCCCAAAAATAGGTGTCTAATATGACTTTGACACCCCTTCAAACATCTTTTTATCAAATCCGGATCTTGAATTTGATGTGTAAATTCAATATGCATCTTTAGAAACTATTTTCAGGATGTTTGGTTGAGAAAAACTTTGATCTGGGCAAAAATACACCTTCGCTGGCTAGTCTCAGGTTTCACCAGCTATTTTGCCTTAAGATTTGCTAGTTAGTTGGTGAAAGCTCTGCCTTTCATCAACTAACTGGTTATAATCATGCCTTCTGCGCTGGTGAAAGTTTTGTTTTATCTTTGAGAAGAAAATAATGCAGAGCAGCAATGATCCTGCATAGAGTGTTAGATTCTTCAGCAGCTGCTCGATAAAGTGTTGTCGACACTTGATGTTTTGAACCTCAGGTGACCTGCAATGCTTGATTCAAGAATTGATATGCTAAGAAAGCTAGGAAAAAAAAACAAATTAGAGATATCGAAATAATTTAATCAATGACACCACAGCTGCAGAGCATACAAAGGGAATCCAAATGCACAATTGTTGTTATCTATGGCAGGAAGCAGCACAAGAAGGATCTTCTTGCTAGGGCATATGGGAATTTCTTGATCATTTCCTCAAGCTCAACAATACCAAATTCCTGGCAGATTTGATGAAGCTCATCTAGATTAATTTGCCTGCTTCCGTTGTTTTTATATCGCTAAAGTGCATAATAGTAGACTCAGCACCATCACTGCTTTCACTCATGAGAGCCTTCGATTCACCTTCTGCTAGTGATGATGATAGTCGTGTAAGTCACTTTATAGTCACCAAACCTTCAGCTTCAATTCTATTCAACAAACACACTGCCTCCTCCACTTTATTTTTCTTACAGAGTATGTCTATAAATATAGTACAAGTATAAACATCAGGCTGCTGACCCATGTTAACCATTTTTCCCAACAGCTCACAGGCTTCATTCAACCAGCCCTGGCTGCAGAACCCATGAACTAACCCTGTAAAAGTGACCACACAGGGAACAAGGCCATTCACTATCATATAATCAATAAAACTAAAAGCCTCTGGAAGCATTTTTTGAAGGAAATGCTCCTGAATCAGAGCATCATATGTGGCAGAACCAGGCACCCAACCTTTTTGAATCACTTGAAAATAAAAAACCTTAGCCTGCTGCAAATTCCCTTGTTTGCAGAAGCAAATGACCATGGAATCGAAAGTAGATGAATCTGGGGAAATACCTTTGCTTGTCATTTCTGAATAGAGTTCATGAGCTTGACTGAATAGATTACAACTTACTAGTTTCCAAAGAAGGTAATTGTAATTGGGAAAATCAAGCATCAATCCATGGTGAGTAGCATAGCTTAAGGTGTTCAAGGCCTCTGCAATCATACCATATTTTGCATATCTCCAAAACATTTCGCTCACAACTCCCTGTGTTGCAGCAATCATGTTTTTGGTCAGCAGCAACTCTACAAGATGAAGCCAATGCTCTCTCTGTTCTTTGTCAACAGCAACTCTACCATATGAAGGAAATGTTCTCTGTGTGGGACTTGCAGATACTCTGTCTCCAATGGAGCTCAATGGATATGCTAGTATTTCCATTGAAGAAGAATCCATTGCCAATAAGATTAACGCTCGCGCCAAATGATCTCTGGAAACCTTCAGAATTTAATAAGCTATCAACACACAGCACCAAACGAACTCTTGGGTATCCTCGCCAAGGGTTATCTCCGTCAATTTCCCGCGACCTCAGAGCGAGCCAAGGAAAACAATTATTTCTGTTGTAATGCCTCATTCCTCAACGTGTATTTGTTGCTTGCAAAATTGGGCATTTATATCATTAATCACGAGCTGTCAAAAACCCGTAGGCTACCAAGCATTCGATGATATAACCACCCCGTATTTGCATGTTTCACCGCCAAACAAACCCTCAAATGCAGGATACAAGTGTCCAGGTGTCGATTTGCCAACGCCGATCATACTTGCTAGGTATCGCCAGTAAGAAGAGAGAAATATTTCTCATGCCTGTAAACTTTTCGACTCATCTGTGATAGCCAAGGTACATCCTTCAGGCTCTTTTTTGAATTGCTGAGATATCAGAAAATGACCAAAATGGCAACGGCGCCAATTTGTTATCACTCCAAGAAACTCCTTAGGGTTGTAGGCTAAGGATGTTTGGTAACTTAAAAATAATGTGTAGATATGCTTGGAACAATGGGGTTTTTAATGATCATTGTAATAGACAACTCATCATACATCTAAAGAAACGATGCTTTCAGGAAATAATAATCAGATCAAGTAAATTGAAAGGAGAGGATGAAGAACACTATTCTTGATTGCCAAATACAACTAAATGTAGGGCTTAATGCAAGATAGAAAGAAATCATTTACTTCAAGTCTATGAGCTCAATAAAGAGATAACAGTCTTCACAAGCTAAAATAAACTGAAACAAAGTACAGAAAGGGAAACATGGATATTTCTGATATTGAAAATGAAAGGAAACTAAACTTTTGTTCTGTAAATAAGAGTCTATACAGTAGCACAAAATATATTCCCAGTTTGAACCCCTTAGTGCTTCAAATGTCTTTGGCTTTATAGCCTTACAAGATGAAATCTAGATCCTTGAAAAATGGATCAGATTTACTAAAAATAGTCAAATCAAAATAGATACAACAAGTGTAGGATGAGATCCTATAAAAATGGATCTAGAATGGAAAATCAAAACAAAATAGGAAAGGTCCTATTTAGTGATCTCTAAAAATAGTAGATTGCTTATGAAGTGCAGTTTTAGCCTCCCAAGGCTATTTGATTTGGTCCTCCAAAGATAAAATTCGAATTGGGTGATGTGTCATTTGATCCCTATCATTTTTCCCTTGAAAATGACCAAATCTAGTCAAAAAAATCCCTTTTGACTTTCATCTCCAAGAATGGCCTTCAGATTTTGATTTGATAATTCATAACCAGCTTATTGAAGAAGATTTCAAACCATTCAAACCCAAAAAATCCCGATCTGGGCGAAAATTCGGCTATTCTGGTTGTGACAGGCTTTCACCAGCTAATTTACCTGAAAATCCTCTCTTTAGCTGGTGAAAGGCGGAGCTTTCACCAGCTAACTAGTTATAATTCTTCCTTTTGCGCTGGTGAAAGCACAGATTGTTTCAAAATCAAATTTATCAGTCATGGAGAGTCTTTTTTGCATGCTTAAATAGTCGATCGACATCTACAAATCCTAAGCTTTCCAATGGTTCTTTCAAATCTGCATTTGGAGCCCAGGAAGATAGTCAAATGTTCCCTACAAGATTAGGCATCATTCTTTCAAAAATGCCAGTGCATTTTTTATCACTAACAGACCCCATGGAGTATTTGGCACTCCCAGATATGGTAAACCACTATAAATACCTATAGTGTGTGTCAAAACATTATGCCCGAGGGGTGAGGTGGGTTTCCAATGTGGGATTGTCCCCAAAATGGTTGTTGACCCCAAACAAATGGTTTTCCCCCAGCTAGTTTTTGGCTCCAAATAGATGGTTTCCTCTTATCTGGTTGTTGGGTCCAAGTATATTGTTGTCCTATAGATGAAGGTTTCCCCCCAGGTTGGTTTTGTCCTCGGATCGAATATTGTCCCATAGCCGAAGGTTTCCCTCCAACTAGAACTTGACCTGCAGTTGAAGGTTTCCCCCCAGTTGGAAATTGAACCATAGCTAAAGATTTCCCTCCAGTGGGGTATTGTATTACATACGAAGGTGGACCTCCAGCTATAACATGCCCCCCAGGTGTATGTGGGATAATTTTTGTAACTGTCATTGGGTTAGCACCCCTATTGGGCAGAGGAAAAATGAAGTTGCTTGTCACATGACCTGAGGTAGCAGCATTGTTGGCCACTCGACTAGATGGAGTCCATAAAGGATGACCAAGTAATGTGCTAGGTTTATGTAAGTGTGCAGCTAGAGATGCAAGAAGAGAAGTTGTACTCACAGTCTGTTGAATTGGGGTAATAGAATTCAATGACATTTCCCACAAAGAAGAAGCACCAACAATGGTAATGTGTGCTAAGGTGGCTATCTCAGGATTAAGAGGGGGTATCACTATTCCATATGTATGGTTAGGTGTTGATGCATGCATGCCAGGAGATCGCCTACTTTACAAAGCGGGTGGCAAGTGGTAAGAAGAAAAATTATCAATATACCTTGTTGAAGGAAACTCAATAAGTAGTGGGTTATAAGGACTGGTAAAGGGGGAATTTGTGGGAGGGATAGAGCCTTCCTCTATTGTTTCAACCACTCCTTCAGGTTGGTCAATTAGGCGAGCTATGCTCTTTATTTTAGAAGAAATTCCTTCATTAATAGTTCCTTCCTCGGAAGGGTTCGGTGGAAGATCATGTTCTTCGGGATCCAACCCTTACATTCTCCAAGATCTTCAGAGACCTTGGTCGGCCAAAGTGAAAGTATAATAGAAATAAAAATCCCTACGCCCAACTACAACTATTGAAAGAACACACCCCTAAGAAAAAATATTTAGGTAATCAACCAAACAACAATTGATAGAAGGATATTTTGAATATGGGATGTCAAGTTATCAACGAAGATATGAGAAGCACTTACCCCGACCTCCACGTAACAACCCTTCTTGGTGCAAGAAACCCTTTCTTCATGGGATCACCCTCCAAGGGCATTGAAAGTGCGATACAATGTCTGCCCCAAGTACCGTGGGAATCCCCCCACAGTCACATCTGTAGATACCGAGGAAAGGTCACTAGGGTTACCAACTCACATTCAACCTCTCGAGGGTGCAGTCAACAGTTGGGACCAAACATATGGGTAGGATAACAAAGTATGAAGCTCTTACAGAGGATTGAAAACAAGTGGACCAGTAATACTCATGAGGACCTTGAACAAATTCAATATTCATAAAGCACCAAGACCCGCAATCATGATCGTGCAAGTGTGCAAACTAATAGATCTGAAGCAAATCTATCAGATCTGGGACTAAAAAATTTCAAATAGCCAAGGAAAATATTACTAACAGATCAAGAAAAAATAATGGGGATTACAACAAGCAAATATCTTGAGAATATGAATTCAAAATGTTGAGGAAGAAAATGACTAAACAATAATGAATTCCCTAGTGGAGTTTCTAGTCTGTTGAAGGGTAAATGAACCCTGCGGGAGTTACCTATCTTAGGCTCTTCCTAGACCTAAGACAAAATAGAGATGCAAGCTATATATTTTCCTAGGTCTAAATCATACATGAAAATACATACGAGTTGATGGAATGAAATGTTACCCGATGATCTAACAGTTGTCCCTGCATGTTTCTTAGTTGTTAGCTTTCTTGAAGATGCCCTTTGCTCTTACCAACATGAATCTTCACACATAGAGACACAAAGAAACCTTTCACAAGATCATTTGAATCATGTATAAATAGATAATAGATCTAGTGACATAATATAAGAATACCAATTCCTTACAAAGATCATAACACTTACATACAATCAAGTAAGGAGGAAAATCTTGTACATCTTCTATTAATGGACAAATGGCTTACAACTTGCAATCAAGGAAGTTGATGCAGTCCTTTCCCAAGTTCCTTTCCCAAGATTTGTAATCAAAATGCCAGAATAAGTTTGCTTTCTCCTTTCTCTCCCCTTTTCCCATGAGAAAACCTCAAAATATATGATAATAGAGATAAGATCAAAGGATAATCTAGATAGGATCTATATGCCCAAGATAACAAGCTTCTCGAGGTCAAACCATGAAAAAATCGACATTTAATCTCATCTCTTGGAAACTAATCCTAAATAGGGAGTAACAAACATGATCATGCTCTGCATGCTTGCAGGGAGCGACCAATCGCCATTTTAAAGAGGAAAAGGAGCGAGCGACACTTTTTGGTCACAGGATGTAAAGGGACAACCAACGACCAGGAAAAAAGGGATTGCAAACTCAAGGGAAAAGTGGTATAATTTAACATTTCGGACTGTTAACCTCTGGATGATGCCCATCAGGTGATCAAGTGGCAAATAATTATATAACAACATGAATATTCAATATACTGAAAGATTGGGATTACGAGCCATAAATAATTAGAATCCCATAGTCCAGTAACAAGTTGGTCCTTAGTGCTAGTTTATTCAGTTAGTTGATTTTATAAGATAAGCTAGGCTCTGATCTTGCATTTCATGTGCTTGCATCACAAAATTTAACCTCTCAGATTGATAGATTTAATGTCAAGTATTTATGCATATAAATAACTCAACACAAAGGATACTATTCCACCCTATAATCAACCTAAGGTGTAAGCCTCCATCTCTTTGCAGGCTCTCATTGATATTTCAACCTCCCAAACTATCAATTTAACTAATTAGATCAAGCATCATAAAATCATTATCCTCATCAACAATGGGAGCACTCATAACTTTATTCATTGACACATTTCTCAAGAGACCCATTGATATGTACATGTCATCAATAACTTTCAAATTGTGATTTCTAATCGAGGATCCATGAAATGTGGGGGTCATTGTGAAAATGTGTGCTTGCAAATTGGTGATTATTCTTTGAAATCCCACATGTTTTCCATTGAAATGGAGGTTTGTGACATTCTCTTGGGTTGAATGTTTACGCACTCTAGGTCCCATCACCATGGATTTCAAGGAATTGTACATGGGATTCCAACAGGATGGGTATTGCTACAAGTTCCAATTCCTCACGGAAATTTCCCTCAAGATTTCAGTTCACAACGATTGGATTTGTTTTTCAAAAAATGTCATCCTAACATTATTTCCCAGATCCATGCCATTCAATCCATTAGGACTCCATTCTCAACCATTTCTCCATACATGCAACTTATCCTCTCCAAACAAAACTCATTTTTTGAAAACCCCCAAGGACTTCCTCCTTCCTATAGTCTTCATTATCATTCCATCCCACTTGTCCCTCATAGTCTTCCCCACATTGTTCTCCTTTACTACCATCCATTCACCCAAAAAAAATGAGATTGAAAAAATTGTTCAAGAATTTTTAGTTCCAGGTGTCATCTTCGCTAGTACCAACCCTTGTTCCTCTTTGATGATTATGGTATTCAAAAAAAGGAGGTACTTGGTGCATGTGCCCTGATTTTTGAGCTCTCAACAAAATTAACATTAAAGATAAATTTGTCATTCCCATCACTAATGAACTTTTGGATGAATTGATGCATGCTCAATTATTTACCAAACTTGATTCACATTCAAGTTATCACCAAATTCATATGAAGGAGGTTGATATTCTCAAGACTGCCTTTCATATGCATGAAGGCCATTATGAGTTCATGTCATGCCCTTTGGCCTATGTAATCCAACCTCCAATTTCTAAAGTCTCATGAATCACATCTTTCGACCCTTTCTTTGTCATTTTGTCCTTTTATTATTTGATAACATCCTCAATTATAGTAAAATGTGGCAATCCCATCTTCTCTTGTGGATCAGGCCTGACACCTACTTTCTCAACATCAATTCTTTCTAAAAGGGTTCAAGTGTGCCTTTGGGACTTTTGAAGTAGAATATTTGGGCCATATTTCTGGTCAGGATGGTGTCCAAGTGGATCCCACAAAAATCAAAGCTATGAAGGATTGCCCCTACCCTAAGAATCTTAAACTTTTGTGAAGCTTCCTTGTGTTAACTAGATACTAAAGAAAGTTCATCCATAATTATGGAAAAATTGTAGCCCCACTCACTTCCCTCCATAATAAAAATTCTTTCAATTGGAATGCAACCACCGATCAATATTTGCAAGCTTTGAAAGAGGCTATGTGTACAACTCCAGTATCGGTTTTTCCCAACTTCACAAAAGAAAAATTGGAGTATGACACCTCAAGGAAAGGCATTGGTGTAGTTCTCATGCAAGAAGGCAAACCCTTGTATTTTACTAATAAAAAAATTCTGATTGACACTTGGGAAAATCCACAAATGAAAAATGTTAGCAATTTTGCATGCAGTGAGTATTTGGCATATTTACTTGCTTGGGCAGTGATTTCAAATTAAAACTAATCATTGTAGACTGAAATATTTCTTCGAACAATGAATTTCATCCCCCGAGCAACAAAAGTGGTTGACCAAAATGTTCAACTATGATTATGCGATCATTCACAAGAAGGGAAAAGAGAATGTGGTAGTTGATTCTCTTTCCAGGAAATATGAAGAAGGGTCTGTCTTTTCACTCTCCTTCACTGTAGTCGATTGGTTGAAGGTAGTTCACCATGAATGGTTCAAAGACCCAAAATTTCTAGCTTGATCCAACAACTGCAACAAGACACTAATGCATCTCTAGGCTACACTTGGAAAAATGAGGAGCTCCACTATAAAGGCATTTGACCAAACGGTCCAACTTTAAATCCACAATGCTATTTGAAATCCCTTCATTTCCAATAGTAAGACATTTGGGCTTTCATAAAACCTATGAATGGATCAAACGTTCCTTTTATGGGAAGGTATGAAGAAAGACATGCACACTTTTGTGGCAGAATGTGATACTTGCCAAACCAACAAGGGAGAAATAGTCAAAACTCCAGGCACACTACAAACTCTCCCTATCCCACCTGCTATATGGACAAATATCTCAATGGACTTCATTGTTGGATTACCCAAATCTGGAAATAAATCAATCATCATGGTTGTGGTTGATTGATTTTTCAAATATGTTCATTTGTTTCCCTCCAACAACCATTTAAATCTTCCATAGTGGCTCAAGTTTTCATGGACAATATCTTGAAACTACATGGAATGCCACAATCTATTGTCTCTAACCATTATTGTGAAATGAGTTAGATCACTAAATGATGAAACCCTAGATAGGGTTGAGTCACATAACTAAGCTCAAAGAAAGATACTCACAATAATACCATATGATATTATCAATGAATAACCGATGCACTTATTACAAAGGAGTTTACCTCCTTATATATCATTGTTCATTAAGCAAATCATTTCCATGTATGACTGTGGGATATATTACTTTAAACAAAAAATGAACATTAACATATTATAAATTCATAAAGTGACTTTATTACATAGTAAGCTTTATATTTGTAATAACCATGATCTGACTTTAACAAGTAACTTCTGGCAAGAATCGTTCAAGCTTCAGGGCACCCAATTGCATCTCAGCATTGCCTATCATCCCCAAACTGATGGTCAAACTAGAGTTCAGTGGTTACCTCTTGTTGAATAGTGGTATAATACAAATTACCATGGTGACACTCGCATGACTCCCTTTGAGGTGGTCTATGGTAAAAAAAAAAAAACCCTCTGTATTATCTTACATGTTCGATGTCTCCAAGGTATAGGAGGTAGGCAGAGCCCTTACAGTTCGAGATGAAATTATACACACTCTCAAAGATAATATGGTCATTGATTAAAATTTAATGAAGCAACAAGTTGATCAATGTCATTCTGAACACCATTTTGCTTAAGAGGATCAGGTGTTTCTTCATCTACAACCATATAAGAAAACTTCCCTCAAAGTAGACCATTGATAGAAGCTTGCTCCAAATTTTTATGGCCCCTATACAATCGTCAAGTGCATTGGGCCCATGGCTTACAAATTATCCCTTCCTAGTCACTCTAAGCTCCATCCAATTTTTCACATCTCATGCTTAAAGAAAGTGATTAGATCCAAGTGCCATATTCAAACTAGTATCCCTAAATTGGATGAAGAAGTTTCCATTTGGTTGCAACCATAATCCGTCCTAGCCCAACACAAGTGTCGTCTTTGTCAACGCACCATTCAAGAATTTTTAATACGGTGGAAGGATACACAACCCAGGAATGCCACATGGGATCCAACCAACATTTTTCAGCAATTCCCACATCTCAAGCCTTAAAGAAAAGATTGTTGTTTAATGGGCAGGGCATGTTAGGGTCCTAACCTCCCTAACCCCTCAACTAGATAGAACACTATGTATTTCTATGTAATAAATGCCATCATTAGTAAATAAGGCCTATGTACTAATGTGAACACAACTATTGTAGGAAGACTTACTAGAAGGTTCCTCCTCTAGAATGTTCTTAAGGAGATAGAAGTAGTATATATAGAGGTAGAAAGCATTGTAAAATTTTGTCTTGTGAAATCATTTGTACTCGAGCTCTACTATATTGGAGGTTACCCTCTTGAAGAGGCAAGTGAATAGTGCTTTCCAAAAGTAATAACGGTATCAATTTTTGGTCCATATTGTTATTGTGATCATTGTTTTATTTCCTTTTTCTAAATACTTTGATAATATTTGTGTTTTGGTTCTACATATTAATATTTGGTACCTTACATACCATGAATCCTTCCTTTCATTTTTCCACAAAGTCAATATGGGAGGCATCAATACAACAATCCTTTGAACAACTTGTCCTCTTGAGAGCCATCTAACTCCATGGATTTGAACAGCTTTAAGAGTTCCAAGTTGCATAAGTTATTGTATAGCAATAAGTTGACTATTTATTTTAGTAAAATTTTTCACCCAAGAATATACCTTATTTGTCAATTTCTCAACGAATAATAATTCAAGGATTCTTTTCGAAACATCTAATGCGACTAAAGCTTCATGATGAGAAATACAATGAATACCTACAAGATTAGGTATATCATTTTTCAAAAACGAAACAAAGTCAATTTCATTTCCAACCATTGATGAAGAACCATATGTGGAATCCAATAATATTTTATTTGAAAGGGCCCCTGCTTCCTTAAATCATTAATTGCATCATATGGTGTTTTCCATCTTCCATCACAAACGTCATTTATGATCTTTTAAAACTATGAACTTGGAGACCCCAACCCTTGTGAGCCTAGAAATATGGCATAAACCACAAGGCGTTTCTCTAAAATACAATCTATACTTTCATCTAGCATCAATGAGAAAAAATGACGATCCACATTCTTCCATTTTGTACCTCTTCAAGATACTCAAATATAACAAAAATGAATTCTTTTGTAGCCATGTGATTTGTATATTATGTGTAATATTTATTCTTTGGCATGTGTCAGTAAGAGCATTGCAAACAAACAAGTAGATTCATATTTTGAAAGGGATAAATTTTCTTGCAAAATCCAATAAACTAATTTCATAGTTGTGCTCACACTTTGCTTAATTTTGTCATCGATCACTAATTTGTGTTAATTGTAGTAGGTTTTTCCTTACTTTCATTTCCATATATCCATTTTGTTTGTGAAAGTTTATTAATGCTTGAATTGGCATGAACAACTAGTGAATCGTGTTTCTTAGTAGAGCAACCAATGCCAATCCCCCATGGTCTGGCTAACTTATGTGTTTCACAATACACACATTTCATAATTATTTTTCTTTTATGTTTTGTCTCTCTCAACCACTTATACTTAGTTTTACATTCCTCATGAAACTCTCGTTTTATTTTCAATTTTATTTTCATTTGATTGTTAGCTTCTTCATCTTGAAATTCTTCAACACATTCTTCATTATACCCCAATATATCTAAATATTCATTCAAAACCAAATTATGCTCCTCTTTATTAGGTGATGAAACTTGTGATGTAGTAGACCATCCAAAGAACTTTTTGATAGAAGGTTGGTTCTTTTTTATTTGAGACATTTTTTTATTGTAATACCTATGTCATAAAAGGTTGGAAATAATTAGGTATGGGATAAGCACGCATATAAAACTCATAGCTTCTAGTTAAAACAATATGAAGCAATCATTTTTTTTTAAATTTCAAAGGCAACAAGTTCATCATATATTTGCACATAACTCTAGGTATATTTGGATTTTGATAAAGTTTTATAGATTAACTTAATAAGTGGATAATTCATTATATGCATGATAAAGTTTTATAGATTAACTTAATAAGTGGATAATTCATTATATGCACAAATAAATTTTTGACTTTTTACATTGTTCAAGTGTTAGAGCGTCACCTATTTCAAGTTGTTTGGAATGTCGATGTAATAGGTAGTTTGACATACATTGTGCACATATAGAAGGCGTTGGGTAGTACGTCGAGCAATATTCCCCACTTTTCTTCCTTCTCAGCCTGTGATCGACATCCCCTTTCAGCAAAACCAGAAAAACAATTTGTGGGAACATTCCAATCACTGGATCAAACAACAATACATTTCGATCAAAACTAGCAACATATCAAACATGAAAGAAGTGAATAAAAAAAACCTTTATGAATCTTGTCATTTCTAGGTACAATTCATCCACCATATCCTTTATCTATATATGTACCTGCATTGGACAAAACTTTGAACTTTCAATCTCTTACAAAATTCTCTCCATCAAACCTACATGCATATGTCTATCTACATGAACATACATACCTAAGTTTGCATCCATGCACATGCACATATAAAACGAGAGGGCATTCACTGATTATATTAAGGGAGGAGGTAGGATAGATCATCTATGCTCTAATAAATGTCTATTGCCAAGCATTTTTTTATGTGGGTAAGCACTAGGCATCACCTTTGCTCTTAAGTCAAGTCATTTTTCTTTTATAGTAAACCAAGCACCCTGATTTGATCGAACCTCATTGAGATTTTCATGTTCCAAACCATAAAAATGGCATCATAACAACTTTATTATATTTTAGACGTCTATTGAACAATAAAAATTACATCATAACAACTTTATTATATTAGAGAGTTTGATCAAAGCATAAAAATGACATAATAGCAACTTTCTTATATTAGAGAGGTCGGTCTTAAAAGCCTTGTTTGTTATGATCGACTCTCAAACCCTTATAAGTGATGATCTGGTGTGATTCTTATGTAATGATTTTATATGCAATATGACTAATTCACAAGTGATGATCTGGTGTGATTCTTATGTTATGATTTTATATGCAATATGACTAATTCACAGATCGTTGACCATAGAAGGGAAGGACACCACAATAACCATGTTTATGCATAAGAACAAAAATATAGTCAAATATGCAAAATTGATCATGGATTTTTATTTATAATAAAATATACAATCAAATATGTTGAATGATTATTCGAGTTTTGCAAAAATAAAACTAGAGGTATATCAATGGCCCATGGATGTGGGTGTGTGGTGCATTGCACGAGTCTCAACCTTCAGGTTCCAGACTTCAACGTGCATGGTGCACCGTGTAGGATTTCAATTTGCATGATGTGACTCTCCAGCTTCAGGGTTCAAGCTTCAACGTGCATGGCCCGAGATTGTGTTAAGAACCAAACATCAATATAGCATAGAAAAACCTCAGGAAAAGTACTCAACGCCTTGAAAAAGAGATAATTTCAGATAATAAGCCTCTTCGAGGGGGCAACCTCCTTTTACCCCACTTAAATGTTCAAGTACAAGATGATTCAAAATAAAAATGTCTCCTTGGTATATATA
>JASDQU010010894.1:151490-162834 GCA_032191745.1 Picea mariana | reverse complement strand
AATTGCCACCTTTAATAAAAAACTATACATTGATAAGGGAAATTAATAAAAAAGCTAATCATATTAATAATCTAACATGTACATCTTTCCACATGTACCCAAAACTCAAAACAACCATATACAGGAAACTTGTTAGCCTACATAATAGGTAGGCAGGTAGGCGGGAGTGTAATAACTCAAAGCAACCAAAAAAAACATTGTAACAATCAACTAATCCACTTGCTAACCAACATGCTATAATGAGCATTCATTGTCAACCTCCTCAATGGAAAGGAGCCCATCTCTTGCTCGGCTACACACTAATAGAGGATGCCATTAAATTGTTTATATAACTCATTGTATCTACCCATCATTGCCATCCATCCATGGAAGCACAAAAATCAGCACACTAAACAATCAACAACATATCTGGAACCCTTTCTATCTACTCAAATGATTAGTCTTAACCATCACACACTATATGTAACAACCCTATGCGACTATCTCTCCTTGCAATACTTACCGAGACTCACCCTCAAAAGAGTAACATACGAACATGAATGGATTCAAAAAAAACATTTGCATCATAGCAAAACACAATAATTATAACCAAATATGAGAGTGGATGAAGTATGATATGTCACTGAGATTTATATGCTCTCGCCACCTTTCTCAAACATGAAGATGAGAGTTATGAAAATGCCACATGAATTTTCACCTTATCCAACGCCACTTATCAAGCCATGGCCCTTTCTCTTGTGTTGCCATAATAGAGATATGATTGCTATATTCTCTTTTATGTTATATGATTTTGAACTTATAATATCATGGTTAGCTCGTGACATGTTTAATTTAGGAGAATCAGAATCTAGGAGAATTAGGATATAGTGTGGGTTACATAACTTAATGGGGTCTTCCTCTTTGAAATATATTATCTTTTATGTTATATGATTTTGAACTTATAATATTATGGTTAGCTCATGACATGTTTAATTTAGGAGAATTAGAATATAGTGTGGGTTACATAATTTAATGGGGTCTTCCCCTTTGAAATATATTCTCTTTTATGTTATATGATTTTGAACTTATAATATCATGGTTAGCTCGTGACATGTTTGATTTAGGAGAATCAGAATCTAGGAGAATTAGAATATAGTGTGGGTTACATAACTTAATGGAGTCTTCCCCTTTGAAATGTATTCTCTTTTATGTTATATGATTTTGAACTTATAATATCATGGTTAGCTTGTAACATGTTTAATTTAGGAGAATCAAAATCTAGGAGAATTAAAATATAGTGTGGTTTACATAACTTAATGGGGTCTTCCCCTTTGAAATATATTCTCTTTTATGTTATATGATTTTGAACTTATAATATCATGGTTAGCTCGTGACATGTTTAATTTAGGAGAATCATAATCTAGGAAAATTAGAATATAATGTGGGTTACATAACTTAATGGGGTCTTCCCCTTTGAAATGTGGTTGACATGTTTATTTTTAATGTTATATTGTTTTGAATTTATAATATCATGTTTATCTCATAATCCTACAATTTATGAAAATTAAAATATAATGATTTATTTAGGTGGTATGTTTTTTTTTAAGTAATGGCTACGAGTTAATGTATGTGTAGATAGCAACCAATAATGATTGTCCTCACTGTCGATTAACAATTGGATTACGATAGATTTTGCCATGTTAAAAGAAAATTGAGATTTACGCAATCTAATAGGCCCTTTGAAATTTCAATAGAAATTTACACAATTAAACATTACATCATACATACAATATTTACATGCGAGATATCCCTAACTTGATGAGTATATATACATTAATGCATGTTCAAATAAGTCAAACTAATATACTAAATCTCAATATTAAAAAATAAAAATAAAAACAAAAAATCAATAAATATATAATATGATTAATATTTTTAAATATGTGATGATGATGATTGTTATTTTCATTGAGATCAATTTTGGTTTATGAAACTCTAAGAGAAACCATAAGGAATTGATTGTTTTGTTTTGGCAATTTATTTTTGTATTTGAAAATATTTTAGGGAAGCTTTCCTAAATGTACAAAGTTTTGATGAGATAATTAGTTAGCTTTCAATATTATTACAAATATTTTGAAATTGAGATTTAAAGTGGACATATGCAAGACATTCACAATAAAAATTCATATTATTTATTTTTATTTTTTGTTCAAAGTAAAAAGTAGTCATTTTATTATTGAAACAAAGTTACAATAGTATATGTCGAAGGCATTCCAGCTGGCTATATGCCCAAAAAAAGGTTGTCCACCAGAGCTCTTTTAAAAAGCCAAAACTAGCCAAGTTAAAAGAAGTCAGGAATAACTATTTCTTGTCTTTCATTGTGTTCATAATTTTACAAAAAATAAATAACTTACAAGTACTATGTATTCTTCTAACTAGTTCTTGTCTTTCTCTATGTTCAGAATTTTACAAAAAATAAGCAACTCACAAATACTCTGTAGTCTTCTCTCATTAACACACAACCGGGTCCTCCCTATACATATATATGCAGGTAAACAAATTACAACACATCATTTAAATCCACGAGTCATGAATATATTATGAGGAGAAGGCTTGGGTTTTTTTTTCTACAATTTTCCATACTCATTAGTCCATCTCCAAACCATCTTTTGAAAGCCTATATGCTTCCTCATTCTTGTTCCTATAAACCTGATTGAATGAGATGTAAGAGAAACTTGATAATATATTTTGAATCTTTTGAAATAATGAGAGTAGGGTGAAGTTTTGAATGTTGAAAGCCCCTTTCATCCATTGGATGACCAACATAGAATCACCATAAAAGTGGAGTTGGGAGATGCCCTTCCCCCCCACACATGCATAGGGTAGGTCTCTCTAGGAAGCTCCATAAAAAAATGCCCATGGCATGTCCCTAATAATGGGATACAACAAGGTCCTTGCAGTTGTGTGTGACTTGGTATGATGTGAGTGTTGGAGATATTACACACACGTAAGATATTTTTTCCTTGTTTTCCTATGTTTATTAGTCATTATTGAGGGTCTCCTTTTTTTTAAGAACCTCTCCTACATTATAGGAGAATATTATCTTCAATTTAGAGCCAGTTAGACTAGTGGAAGTCACTCATGCATGGAAACTTTGGTTTTATTATTAGCAGTTGCATGTGCTTCTTTCACTTTCACACGTGTGACTCAGTTAATTGAAGACTACGTGACTAGTTAACTAGGACTAGGTGTCAGTTAACTCTGATAACTGCTTGTGTGTCTCTAGATCTCTCTAGAGCACCACTATGGTTTATTGGCTTCTCTTCCAGTGCGCGTTAGTTGAGTTATAAAGAGTATATCATGTGTAAATTATCATTCATTCATTTGGTTAATACATTTTCTATTATTTTCTCTCCAATTTTTCTCTCATCTTCTCACTTTTGCAAGTTGTGTTCATTCTTCTGCTAGCTAGATTTCTTGTGCAGGTACTCACCACATTCTACATGGTATCAAAGCCCACATGTTGCCAGAAAGAAGGTTCACCATCATTTTTTTATTTGCAAGTACTAAAGATTGAAGAACGCAGGAAGAATGGAATATTTGTCGTCTATCATGTTAACACCATACAACTACTTTGAATGTGTTAGTTTCTAATTTTGCTTTTGATGTAGTGAGACACCCTAATCCTAAACCCTTCCTACCTGCACTTCATTGTCTTCTTTCATTTGATTTTAATCCTTGTTTTTAGCTTGTTATGTTTTGCAATTTATCCTTTTGGATAATTTCTTTAAGTTTGGAGTTGTAAGACATGGTTTTAAACGATGTGTCACTTCATATGCCTATTTGAATTTCGCAAATTCAAATCTCTTCTAGTCATTTATAGCGCTACTGGAATAACATTATCCTCGTAGCACAAACATAATCATGCCTGAATATGCGCCTGCCACCCTGATTTTGTTATGATTACACAGATCGTGGACTAAGAATTCGCATGTGTCCGACGATTTACCTCAAATTATTTTATGATTCAAACCGTTACATGATCGGGTTGTTCAGTACCCGCAACTGACTCATTTCAAATAGTTCCATTCCCAAGACCATTATTTGAACCTGTCCATTGTCATTCTGATTTTGCTAAAATATGAGCGCAGGGTTTTCTCAAAAGGACTGTTACATGTTAAACAATTGCAGGTTGTAAATTCAGAATTCGAGTAGTCCTAGTTGTAGCATTGGGTTTTATGGCGCTTAAGAGGAGCGAGCACGTGGTCAGATTGGAACCTGAAGGCGCCGAGCATCTTGAAACATATTCGCAGATGGCACATCAATTTAGAGATGCTGGCTGGTTTGAATTCCTCACTACCTTCCAAGGTCATGACGAACAAGTCTCTATGGTGTTTACCCAGAAATTCGATGGTTTCGAAGTGGAGATCGGAAAGTTGCTTATGCTAGTGATAGAACAAACAATTACCAAAGCTTGCAGGTTGGTGGTTGGAGGAGAACGATGGTGGAAGAAAGAGCATATAGTTACAGAGTTTGTAAATCAATTCTTACTTCCAGATAAGCAAAACCTGAATTGAAGAAATTGAGTTCCTCATAGTTGGATTAGACCAGAATGGCACACTGCTCTAATCATTATCCACATGTATATCACCTGTGAAGGCAGATTTTCAATGATTTATATCTACCACATAGAATGTTAATGCATCTAAATGGGGATTACCCTTTAAATTTGCCTTACTTCTTGCCCAAAAGCCTGGCAAAAATGTCAAAAAAGGTGCAGTCACATCCTGCCACCGCAAAAAGTAGTTTATTTCATCGAGTTTTAATTAAGACTCTGGTCGTATCTGCTCTAAGGGAAGTTCAAAAACCCTAGAGCTGGTTGATCCAATCCCTAAACCCTGATCCACAACCTAGGAAACAAAAAAGAGGAAAGGGTAAAATAGTTGCTACATTGAAACAAAGTGTTCCAGTTGATCAAACCCCAGTTGAAGAAGAAATGTTCGATATCAGGGTAACAAGAACTAGCAGCGCTAAGAGACCCAAACTGGATACAGAAACTGAAAAGTATTATGAGACAGATGTTAAAATAGAAGTGGATTTAGATGAAGACTATGATGTTAAACCCTCAGCCAAGGACAAAGCTCTAGAAACCAATAAGAGAGGTGTTGTAGCTAAAAGACAAAGAAAGAAATATGTGCCTACACCTAAAAGACCTACGAGGAATTCGACAGAATTACCAACAAATACAGGCGGAGGTCGAAAGCTATGTTTGATCCTTCAATAAAAAAAGAGGATGTCATAGTTATATATGATCATTTTGAGGATGATGAAACAAAGGTCAAACAAAGGGTAAACAAAGGGTAAAAAAACCCCCATTACATAAAAAACCAGTAGATAAAGGGAAACAAACTGCCCCACTCTCTACAGGACCTGTAATAAGAGCCACCACCAGATTGTCACAAGCCAAAACATCTACTAAAGGTATAAGTAAGGTCCTTGAAAGTACAGAAGGCCATCTTGTAGACTCATACCACATCTCAGACATACCTGAAGCTATGGATTCAACTAGTTCAAATGAAGATCACAGTTCAGGATTGGTTTCTAGGTACCAGATTAAAATAAGGGAGCCTAAGGCTGACATAAATCTGAATGAGCCTGCACCTGCAGATGAGTTCCTTGAATTTAAGGTCAAGGTCAGAACTGACAAAGAAAAGATTAAAGAACTCTGAAAGGTGGTGAAACAGTCGAAGAAAGAGAAAGCTCTTGTAGAACAATGGAGTGTCAAGTAGCAAGAAAGGATCCAGGGTTTTAAAAAGAAGAAAAAATAGCAAAAAGCATTGCTCAAAGAGATTAGAGAAATAAACTTTAAACTCTATCGGCATAACGTTGTGCTCACCACAAAGCTCAAACAGAAGACTGCCAAGGCCACTGCTGTTATTATACCTTAAAGCTTCATGGAGAATTTGGCATATTCTCAAATTTTGATGTTTAGCAGCGAGCAAGGGAAAATCTACTTATTTTGGCTTGTGAAAAGCAAATATTTCAAAATGCATGACTAGATCAAAACAATCCCTTTTTGTAGGATCAAATGTATTATGATAGAATCATTTAATATTAAGTTGTTGAGCTGTATCTATTTTTGGAATGTAAATGTTCTTTTCGAGCTAACCTCCCTAATAGATAGATGATAATCAGATCTAGTCATTAATAACATGCTAGAAGTTAGAATATGAGGTATTCTAGATAGTTTAAGTAGACAAATGAAAGACTTTATTATGGTCGATAAATTGGAGATCCAGAGGAATTGTTTTGTGAAACTCCTTGTAAAGGCATTTATGTTCTATTTGACACTTAAGAGCAAATGCATATGGATGGTTAGACACTCTTTTCTACTCTGTTTTTTTTTCTTCAGGCTTGAATTCATTATTCAGACTGCAATGCATTTGTTTCTTGATTGTTAATTAATATAGTAAAGGATTTGTTGTGGGAATTATTTTCAAGTTTTGATTTCAAGCTGATGTTCTTGTTTCTTTATGATATTCTGAGACAAGAATTTATGTGAAGTTGACAAATTGAAGGCTTCATCCTCTCTTTTTCTTATTGGGTTAATCCATCTATGTGACTACCTTTTACTCAGTCAATGGGATATACTATGTTCTGATCTCGATTTTCATGTTATGTTAGAACCTTGAGCCATTTCTCAACCACCTTATCCAAAAAACCAAATTATAAAAACCTTCTAAACACTTTGCAATAAACCGATGATGCCCTAGCTTGCCCTCTCACAGTCAAGAGCAACTTTAGGGACTAACAGAATGGAAGAAAAAAATGGAGATTTTGCTCTGAGGCAGAGGATTGTACATGCTAACCATTGCTACAAAAATAGAACCCACATCAACCATTGAAAAATCCAAATACCTCAATAGAATGGACGAGGCTTACAGAGCCCTCTGTATACACGTATCCCCTAAGTTGTTGTTTCATGTATCTTCTTGCAAAACTCCAAACGAGATCTGGACCACCATGGAAGCAAGATGAGATGAGAAGCCACATGCTCGAGGTGGAATTACTTGCATTAGATCTGAAAATCTTTGTAAGCATCTATGATTTCTTCGCAAGGTACAAGGATTTGTTGTTTTAACTCAAGGCTTGCGGGGTTGATAAATCAAAGGAGGAAAAGCCAATGGTTTTCACCATTCTATCAAAACTTGGTCTGAATTATTCAGTTTTTGTTTCTAATTTCGACACTCAAAGGTTACTTATTGGAGCATCACAGACTATGCCCTCTTTGGAGACCTTCATTGAGGCCCTGATTCAGGAGCAAGACAAACTCATCAAGATGGGTGTAATAAAAAACTCCAAAGTGCATGTACTTGTTGCACATGATGGCAACAGTTCTCAACATTAGAAATACAAAAAGAAAACAAAAGAAAAGGCGCATGCAGAACAAAAGAAGGAAGGGTACCCTGAACCCTTCAATGACTCCTCTTGATCCAAAAGTGGAAAAGGGAAGAACTGATAGAAGCGTACCTACTACAATCGAGGATGACATCCAGAATCATCATGCATGAAGATGAAAATAGACTTATGACTTAGATTCTTCAAAAGAACAACCTTGGGGATCAAATTCCTGAGGGTGCCAAGAAGAAGCCAGAAGATCATGATCCCAAAGGTATTCATCATGCATTAGTTGTTGTTCACTCTTTACCTGATGTTTGGATCGTGGATTCAGGCACATCCCACCATGTGGCTACCACATAGGATATCTTATCTTCTTTGACTGCATGCAATGGTCCTCCTATCCTCATGGGGGATGGCTCTCCAATCGAGGTCATCGGAAAAGGGAGAGTAGAACTAGATCATGGAAGTTTTGAGAACGTTCTCCATGCTTCTCAACTTTCTGTGAATCTGCTCTCGGTGTATCATATTAAACACTCAGGTTCAGGCAAAAAGGTGGAGTTCACACCAAACTCCGTGTCGATATTCGACATGCAAGACAACTCCAGGATTGTTGTCGTGGAGGTAAATCATCAATCTCTACAATTTTTCTAAGCTTATTGAACCTTATTCCTCTGTACTACTTACACATGTTGTTGACAGTAGTAGATTATGGCATGAGAGGTTTGGTCATTTGAACTTCACATACATGCAATAAGTTAGCAAGAAAGGGATGGTCACCACATTACGTGATATCCACTTTTCCAAAGGGGTTTGTGAAGGATGTGTCCTTGACAAGCAACCTCAATAGAAGTTCAAGAAGGCTCACATGGCCTCCTCTCCATTAGATCTTATTCACAATGATCTCATGGGTCCATTCCCACATACATCCATCAACAAGGAAAGGTACGTGCTCACATTTTTGGATGACTACTCACGTTATACATGGGTATTTTTTCTCAAGCATAAGTTCGAGGTCTTTGAGCATCTCAAAGAGTTCAAAGCACTTATTGAGACTCGATCAAGGAGAAAGATCAAAGCTCTTCTACAAAAAATGGGGGGGAGTACGTAACATAGATGTTCAAAATTTTTGTCTTGAGGCTGGGATACAGTTGCAACACACAATACCATATACTTCGCAACATAATGAGGTTGTTGATCAGAAAAATAGATCTCTCAAAGGGATTGCCTCTTGCATGTTGCATGCAATATCACTTCCTCCCAAGATTTGGGTTGAGGCACTTAATTGTGCCAATCAAATTCAAAATAGATTCCCTCACAGATCTGTTAAGGACAAGACTTCTTTCGAGGCTTGGAGCAGCAACAAACCAGAAGTCACCCACTTTCATGTCTTCGACTCACTTGCATGGGCTCAAATTTCCTCTAAAAAGAGGAAAGCACTTGATCCTCATAGTACGACATGTATCTTTGTTGGATACCCAAACAATGTGAAGGGATACAAACTCATTGATCCTTCTACAAACCAACTCATCATTGAGCATAGTGTTCAGTTTGGGGAAAGTCCCTCGCATGCTACAAATGAGCCGCATGCAGGTACTTTTTCCCTTCCACCAGATTGAGATGATGAGTTTACACATTTAGACTCTAATTCAGATTTGAGTTCATAAACAGAGTCAAAGGATTCAGAACATGCAGATGCACAGTCAGTACGGGTAGATGAGGAGCCACAACATAGGCCCAAGTGGGCACAAACCACTCTTCAATATGCAAGAGATCTTGTTGGGGATACAACAGATCTCATGAAGACTCAATCTTAGTTCAAGGAGCCCCCTCATGTACTCACATACATTGATCCCATGTTGCCTATGCATTATTATGTGGCTCAATCTTCATACCCACAGATCTTTGGTGAGGATGCAGGGAATCCCTTTTGGGAATCAATCATACAGGAGTGTAACTCCCTCCTCGAGAACCAGACTTGGGATTTTGTTATGCTTCCTTCGGGAAGGAAGCTTGTCAGATGCAGATGGGTCTATAGGATCAAGAGCACAGCGGATGGATAGGTTAGGAGATACAAGGAAAAATCGGTTGCCAAAGGTTTTCAACAGGTTCATGGAATAGACTACAATAAGACATTCACTCCAATAGCAAAGATGGACTCCATTCATTTGGCCCTTTCTATTATGACAACTAGAGGATGGGAAGTCCATTAGATGGATGTGAAGAATGCATTTATTCATGGAGATCTCTTAGAGGAGATTTACATGGAGTAGCCACCTGGCTTCATAGAAGATTAATATTTGGTTTGTAGGCTCAAGAAGTCTTTATGGCTTCAAGCAGGTGCCGAGAGCATGGTACGCCAAGATGGACTCCTACTCGTTGTCCCAAAATTTTGTGAGATGCGAATTTGATCCAAATGTCTACATGCTTAAGACTATTGATTCACTTTTGATTCGATTTCTTTAGTTGGATGATATTTTGATCATCGCCTGCTCGACTTCATCGATCGATGCATTAAAGAGGATTCTCCATGATTGGTTTTTTATGATGGACATGGGTCCACTCCATTATTTCCTTGGTCTCGAGATTAGTCAGGATGCTTTAGACATCAATATATCTCAAGGCAACTATGCTCGGGATCTCATGGAGATATTTCACATGATAAACTGTAAGTCTTCCCCTACCCCCTTCCTATATAGGGTGAGACTTGAGGATGGCAGGGACACTCCATTGGTTGATAACACTTTGTACAGACAACTAGTGGGCAATTTGTTGTATCTCTCCCACTCCCAACCAGACCTATCATATGCAATGGGAGAAGTCTCAAAGTACATACAAGTGCCGCATGAGTTAGTGTGGAAGGATGCAAAACGTATCCTTCAGTGTGTTCGGGGCAGCATCAGTTATGTGATCCACTATGTAGCAGGTTGCAAGTTGGATCTCATAGGATTCACAGATTCTGACCGGGAAGGAAACTAAATTGATTGCAAGTCCACATCCATACACACTCTCGGTTTGGGTTTAGGGCCTATCTGTTGGTCAAGAAAGAAGCAATATGTTCTTTTTCTATCTTTAGCCAGGATCAAGTACAGAGGAGTAGTTAACACTACCATCTAGGTACTGTGGCTATAGAAATCCCTTAAATAGTTTGGCAGCCAACTCCATGGATCGACTGTCATTTGGTGTGACATCTGAGTACTCTCAAGTTTTGCAGAGACACAGTGCAATGGCAGTGGAAAAAGCATATCGAGATCCATACGCACTACATCAAAGATCTAGTCCACGGGAGGATCATCAACCTGCAGTTATGTCCTTTCTCTGAACAGACTATTGACATCTTCCCCAAGACTTTCACTAAGCATAAGTTTCACTCTCTGTGCGATCATCTTGGAGTGAAGGACATGTTGACGGTTGAATCTGTCAGGACTGAAACAAAAACCTCACGGGGATACAAATCCCTCCGTGTTTTTATAGCGGTGGTACTCTTTCTTTTAAGATTTTCTTGGAACTCTAGATTTTTTAGAATATAGGACTTTGACTAAGTCTGTCGTGATAATGAAAGAAATAAAAAAGATTGCAAGAAGAAGTAACAAGAAAGAAAAAGTTTTTTATTTTATTTTTAAAAAAGAGTTCTTGAGAAATGACCAGGAACCTCACACTTCATATACTTGAAAAGATAGACAAAATTTCCTCACATCCATCATAGTTAAACTAAAGATTTATGATCACATAAAATAAAAGAAGTCGGTATGCATGCATAAGAGAACTTTAATAGAGTAAACAAATGGGGAACTAAAATAAATATAAAGATAGATCAATCTCAAATAATTTATACTCAAAACTCAAAGTTATAAAATACAGTCAAAACTGATCCCGAAATAGTTCTCTTGGGATTTCTGAAAAATATATAGTCTGTTACAAAGCCTTGAAATTTTAAATGTGTTTATCATTGGGACTGGGATTGGGG
>JASDQU010010894.1:121610-138303 GCA_032191745.1 Picea mariana | reverse complement strand
CAATTGTCTATTTCTTCTTCATTATATTCAAGTATGCAATAAAAAATTTCAGCTAATAACCTCTTAAATATCTCAACTTGTTCGTCAAATTGTTTCTTTGTTAGAAATATTGAATTGAGAACTAATTTAGGGTCTTGTACCTCATTAGTACCTTATGCTAGATCTATCTTCGTGATTCTTTTGAAGAGTTCTTCTCTTTTTAGTATGGCTTCGCTGCATGCTTGAACAATGTTACTCGAATTTTTAATCTTTTACGTCCAGCAAGCATTTAGTTGTTTTATTTGACTTGGAGAAGGAAGATCCTCCTATCTTCTTCTCAATTCTGTCATTTTTGAGACTTCAGTTCCAAATGGTAATACAACATCAATGTAGAAGCCTTCTTTGTTCTTTAAATCAACTTGCAAATACTCATGAAAGGCATGTTCCCTTGAGCCAAAAGAAACAATATTTTTTAATACCTCCCATGCTTCAGTTATTCGTGACATTCTATTCTTAATATTTTTTTCTACATAACTCCAGACGACTGTGAGTAGACTTGAAGATCCTTTCAACTTAATGGCGGGTGTGGTCGGTTTGACCATTGACAGAGGACTTGCCAAGATTGGAAGAGGAATTAATGAATTTTCGAATTCTATGATCCTTTCTTTTAGCTTGGCATTTTTCAGCTTCTAATCCATCAATGGAATAGTCAAGAGCATCATCGGTTGCCCTTTGAATTTTAGATATTTGGGACGACTGCATGTTTTTCATGTCAACATCTGAGCAAGATTTTCCTTTTTTATTTTTCTAATCAGATCTTTCTACAATCAATTTTTTAGACTCCTTATCACAAATAACACTTTGAAAAGTGAAGGATTCCTCTTCACTAAAAATCTCATTTGCAACAACTTCCAATAAAGCATTTTGTTGAGTTACAATTTCTAGTTGTTCCATTGCGAGAAATATTTTCTCAATATCCACCTCCAACTCCATGTCATATAGACAAAAGCTTTGGATGTCATTTTCTATAAGGTTGTCCTCTTATACAGCTCGTAAGTACTTAGTAATGTCTCCAGGTTACCAACTTCGTGTACATGAGTGCTTTGGTTGTTACCTTCTTCTTCTTCATTCAAGGTAGTCTAGATGAACGAATTACTAAATCCCACCGAAAGCATGTGTTCTACAAAGATTTTGTTAGGATCGAAGTCCTTGATATTTTCAACATATTTTAAGTTTACATTGTTGAAATGGCTTGCAAACTCGTCAATTTGATTTCAGTTTTTGAAAATGAACTCTCCAATATTCCATGGCAAAGGGATAAATTGTTTTTTCTATTTTCATGGAATACATGTAGCCATAAGTTGTATTTCCTTGCCACCTCTATAATAAACAATTTTTCAGATACATGATATGGAAGAAAAGACGGATTTTCTTTGGAACAAAATATCCCTATGACACTGTGATTTTCCATCTGTTCTATCATTCCCTTTTTCTCTAAGAATTTGTTAGCATGGTCAGATGTCCTTAGGGTATTTTCACCAAACAACAACCCTTTGAATAATGAGTAAAATCATTGTAAACTTCGTAAAAATACAGAGAGGTCTTATGTCTCCAATATGCCTGGTATGAGAAGGTAATTGGATCTATTTCACAGTTCACCCTCTTACTTATAGTCAAGTTTTGAAATTGACAACAATACACTATAGAAAATACCAAATAGGAAACCATAAAGAATTTTTTGTCCCTTTTGTAGTGTGATAATTGGGATGAGATTTCGACAGAAATCAATTTTCCCTAGTCAAAGATGGCCTATTCTTTTACTGTAAAATATAAAATATGTAAAATCATGCGAGAAATGGTAGCAATGTTTTCCTAGCCTTTCAACCTAGTGAACAACCACACAATCTCTAAAAAGGGTTTTTTAAAAGAGTCAACCTGAATCTTTGTTATGTCTTCTGGAATAGATGTGGGATTCTTCAAATATTTAGGCAGGAGGTCAAGGCCATTGTTATGTTTCTTCATAAAATCTCTGCAGTCTTCTCCTTTGAAGACAAGTGTTGGCTCTGGGAACTTCAACATCTTGCAAAAAACTTACGATGAAAGGGAAACGAGGAAACGATCTTGGAGTTGTATAATTCTCAGGCTTGGCATGTACTTCTCCATGCACCATGCAACAAGTTCTTTACAGTCAAATACCTCAAGGACGCACCCTACGCGAGCTATTCCGGTTGCCCAGATTACATCTTTCTATGTAGGAGGAGAGGAGTAATGTGAATATGCTCTAGACCACTAAAAGTTATGGTCTTCATGACCAAAGATATTTAAAGTATCACCACATAACTGTTGTCTAGTTGTTGTTGTCATTAGGTTGATGGGAGTACATTTTCAGCTAAAAAATAACTTTGAAATAAATATTTTCAGAGAGATGACGATAATATAATCCTTTGGCAAATGGAAAATTAATGCAATTTAATGATCAATCTCCTCAAGTTTTTTCGCCATCAATGACAACCTTTTCAGAGCCTGCACATCAGTTCTTAGCATTAAAAAACATTTAATGCATATTGGAAAGAACACGAGAATGGTGGGGACAGACAATAGTAGATTTGAATATGAAGCTTTCCATGAACCCACCAACCCAGGAACTCTTGAACCCGCGGTTATGGATGATCAGAAATGAGAAGTGTATAATAACAATCGGTCAGACTTGCATGTAGAAGAAATAAAATACTTTAGGGGCTCATGACCTGCGACAAATATGATGGTTGTAATGAGGATCACGAAATTTTGGGTGCAAAGTGAAGATCGCAGAACTTGGAGAATGAAGGATTGACCCCGTGAACCTGCAATGTTGAAAAAAAAGGCTAAGTATAATATAGCAAGGCACTCGGTTGGACTTGTGGTATAAGAAAATGGATGGGGATGAAGACCCATGAACCTGCCAATTTTTTAAATACGACTAAGTATGGTAATACGGCTTGTGGTATAAGAAAGGGATAGAAGCAGGAATTGATCTCAACAGGACATAGTTGCCTACCAACTATCTTTCTCTTATTTTGATACATTGTACTTTGAGGGGAGGGGGGGTTCGCATGATTTTTTCCCTCTTTCCTCACTTTATTTCTTCAGTGTTCATTAGTTTCATTGTTCATGAGTACCTAACATGGCCCTTGTTGCTGGGACCCATTTTTTATTACCCCATAGTAGTGTTCAGGGTGGGTGTTGGAGATATTACACACACCTACGACATTTTTCCTTATTTTCCTTTGTTTATTAGTCATTATTGAGGGTCTCCTCTTTTTTACGAACCTCTCCTACATTCTAGGAGAATATTCTCTTCAGTTTAGAGCCAGTTACACTTAGTTAGACTAGTGGAAGTCACTCATGCATGGCAACCTTGGTTTTATTACTAGCAATTGCATGTGCTTCTCTCACTTCCACACGTGTGGCTCAGTTAACTGAAGACTGCATCACTAGTTAACTAGGACTAGGTGGCAATTAACTCTGGTAACTACTTGTGTGTGTCCCGATCTCTCTAGACCACCACTATGGCGCATTGGCTTCTCTTCCAATGCACATTAGTTTAGCTATACAAAGTATATCATGTGTGAATTATCTTTCATTCATTTGGTTAATACATTTTCTATTCTTTTCTCTCCAATTTTTCTCTCATCTTCTCACTTTTGCAAGTTGTGTTCGTTCTTCTGCTAGCTAGATCTCTTGTGCAGGTACTCACCACATTCTATAGGGAGAAGGCAGAGAGGATATTTATACTTTGCAAGGCACCTTTTAGAGGAAGAGTTTCTTTGTCTTCAAACAATTTTTGGTTCCTAGCTATCAAAATCCTCCAAGCAATGGTGAGTAGAAAAGCTTTACAGTTGGAGGTTGAAGGATTGGAGAGCCATAGATTACATCTAAAAATTCCTATCATATTTGTCAATAACTTAACATACAATAAACTGCTTCTATACACAAATCTCCATACTTCATTCCATTGTTAATTTTACACCAAAAAAAATACACTAAATATTTCTATTGATTGCACATTAATAGGATGTTAATTTTAGATACAAATTGGCGTACACAATCTAATATGGTGTCATAAATTGTAAATTATGTGATATTATACATTATTTATATAGGCCAAATATCAACATGTTACTAATTATGTTATTGCATCCAAATTAATACCCCGGGAATTACCAAATCACCCCTTATAGAATAAAATATCGTAACATATTTAGTTTTTAGTGCCTAATACTTAATATTTAGGTCATGTAACTCAAAGACTAGATTTAGGGTTAGATATTTTATGTTTTAACCCTTCATTTCATTATAGAGGATTAATTATGATTTTTTCTCATCAACTCTTACATACCGGTTTCCATGTTCCCATGCTCAAAGCATAACATTCAATAGAATGTTATATGTTTGTAGCTTATAAGTTTTGTCCAATTACGATTATCATTCTCCAATGCAATTTATCTGGTAGACCTTTGTTTAGATTTGTATAAATGCAAAATCATGTAGTGGTGGCAATAAGCTTCCTTATTAGTCCCCGCCCTTCGGGCTGGAGACTATTAGTAATCAATTTTTAGTCTATGTATTAATTTGGCACGAAAACCAATGGCCTCTCATTGTTTTAACCCAAAGTTTCATATAAAGCTTTAAGTTCAAATTTCATTCACTTTATCCTAAGTTTTGAGTTTTCACTCTTATTTGGCCTCTTCCCGCGGCAAAGTTGGACAATATCTTAGTCTATCTTTATTTTTCACGCACACATTTAGGTAGTGTTTTTTTCCAACAAAGTAATGCTACTAATGAGGCTAGCATTACTTCTTTACATTAAATGTTTGTTGTAATACATATTTCATAGCCCTTGGTGATCTACCTTAATCTGCAACTTCTGCCACCTACACCAACATGCAAGCCAACACCACCATGAAAACGTGTTGCTTCTCCATCCTTAGAAAAAAACCTTATGTCTGTAAAGAAAAACACCTTATGTGTGTAAAGTTGTTCTTTGCTTGTTACCTAGGCCTCTATTGTCATTGGTCCATACCCAGTCCGTACTAACATGCTTGTTTTGCCACCATCCACAGGTTATTTATCTCGGAATTGTTGGTGTATCCTCCAAGATTTCTCCCAGACTTGCTCGCACATGGAATTGCTGGTGTATCCTCCAAGATTTCTCCCAGACTTGCTAGCACATGTGTTTTAGCCTCAACAGAAAGGGAATCCCTCCTTCATCCCTTCAATATGTTAATTCTGCTATCTGAATCAACAGACATTCTGCTAGTTGTATGGTAAATTACTAAAATATTCCTAAATTCATTGTCTCCTTATATAGCCAGAGTTTTCTGGAATAGAATTAACAGGAAATAGAGAAATATTTGAATGACTTACAATTCTTTCTCCAGCAATAAGTATCTTGCATGACCTCCATCTTGGAGATACTCTGCTTCTCAGGTTCTGAGGCAACGTAGAATAGAACAATGCCTTTTGCTTTAACATCAACTATAATGCTTTCATTGTGTGCTTCATGCCTGCAAGACAATGGTCGGGCATGCCGCATAAGAAATAGTTCCAACCCCTCTTCAATACAACCTTGTCATTTCCTGTGCCAAGCGCCTTTCCTATTGCATGACAGCTTTTGAAGTCGTTGACGTTCACTGGCACGACGTTGTGAATCGAGCATGCAGATTTGAAGAATTCATGAAGCCATTTCAATTTCAATACCTTTGACGTAGGAAAATCCAAGCCATGAAATTCATTAGAATTGAAATCAAATCCATAAAAAACCTACAAAAACATATTAACCCTTAAAGCACTTACCCAACATGTCTCCGGCCTTGAAATGAGTTGTGGAGACCCACTTCGAGTAGGAGAAGGGTCCCCATTCTTGCACGCCACCAACTGTGTACACGCGCCCTTCCACATAATTGCATTGAATGGTGAACACAAACAACAGAGCCACCGCAAAAAGGACGCCCACACTGCTTCTTCCCTTTGCCATTTTCCACTCCTCATCACACAACCAAACACAAACACAACTCCAAACAGAGAGCAGAGAAAACTATAAGCAATATCTAAGTCAGAGGAGGATAGAAATGTATATATACATGTTAAAATGGTCTCAGACAACGTGTGCCCTTAAAGAACTCTAATAAATATGAGACTGTACAGCCAAGGAAAAAGAAGACACGAGGGAACGTGCTAGCAACTCTGATTGCACACGTTTGTATGCATTAAATAAGTGTATGGCACGACTGCTGCAGAATCCACGAGATTATGAAATAGGATGCATTGCCAATATTTTATCAGTATTATCAAGGCAAACTGGCGTGGCACTAAGTAATATTTATCTACTTGCAACGAGTGGCTTCTGGTTTCTTTGAATCTGCGTTGAGAATCCTTGGTGTATGGCTACCATGGAGGTTCGGTGCAGCAGTCGGTCCCTGAAAATTTTGAGGGCCTTTGGTCTCTTCTGAGGTCCAAATCATCCCTATAAATTATACGATTCCTTTGGTCTCTCCTGAGGTCCAAATCATCCCTATAAATTATACGGTTCCTTTGGTCTCTCCTGAGGTCCAAATAATGCAGACAACTTCAGTGGGTGTACTCTGAAACAAGCCAGGTCCAAAAATTCATAGCCTAAGTTGTTGCGGATGAAGTGAAGTGCAAAAACCATTTTCATTACTGGAATCTTGAAACCAAGAGACGCTCTATCTTCTAGCTAGTACAACAGACCAACTCTCGTTTCAAAATCCATTATGGAATGAATAAATGCAGAAAGTGAGTCCAGATCATAAAAATAAGATCAATTTACTTTGGACTGATCTTGGCTTCTGAGAAAGCAAAGAATATGGTGAGGCGATAGGTTTGGTTAAGCGAGGTATGGCGAATTTATTATATTAGTGTTGGTGGGGATGTTGCATGGAACACACTTGGCATGGGTGGTCAAACGTAAATTTAAAAACACAAACTCCAATGTTTTTATAGGCTCTGAGCTGGCCAGAGTATATTAAGCACAGATTTTATTTCCATACCATCCATTCTCAAATAAAATCAAACTTCTTGCAATCTCGGCACCTTGAGATCATTACCCCACCACAGAGAAGAGGAGGTGCTTTTCACTTAATTTAGACATCTTTAAAGAGGCAACTAAACGAAATGATTTTTAACAAAGCACATCATTTTATTAAACCAACTTATCGATCTCCGAACAAATTATTTGAACAAGTACTGCATCTCGATCACTTATCTTATTATTTAGCTATCCCTTATTATTATTTAAAAATCCTCTGAGCAACATTGAAAATATTGAGGAATCCTGCCAATTGAGGAGAGGAGGTTTCCAAGCATAGATTCAAATTCATACCCTATAGGTAGACCTACCAAATTCACTTTTAGATATTGGATGCCTCACTTGAGACAAAGACATACCTTTGAGCGTTCTACGTTAGTTCTTGGGAAAATCCATTGAGAGGAAAGAGGTACTGAAAAGACGAGACTCCACATTCATTCAGTCAATTGTGGGTTGAGTTAGTCTTCTCACTTCTATCTGACCTATTCATTCCTTTGAAGGTGGGAAGAAGCTCTGACTCGGTTCTGACTTGAGGACGGATCGAGTCCTGCTTACTTCCTTCGAACGTTTTGTTGTTGATACACTTCTTCTTGCGTAGAGAAAGGCATTTTTGACAAAAATTCAGGGGAAAACCCTTTATTGCTACAATGAAAAGGACACATGTGATAGATCTCATGTTTTCTACGGGCGCAAACGTTCTTGCTCTTGTGTTTATCCTTTAGCAAGAAGTCTCGCTTTATATCTTTCAACAAAACCGTCAACTAGGTACTCTACCTTATGATGAAAGAATTGAAAAGTTTAAAACACATAACTCTTCCTTTTTGAACTAAACACCCATGTCACATGAGAATAATCATCAATGAAGGTAGCAAAGTCAAAGGAGCCAGATGACTTTTCTACCTCTTCTATCTCTAAGTGTTCCATACTTTCAACTCTTTCGGAGGGTGTCGAGTCTGGAAGATAGGTCAAATTTATAGCCACAATATCAGAAGGAACTTAGGAACTTTTCCAGAAATCCCCAGAATGACTTGGTGATGGGTTCATTATCCAAGCGAGACTGAAGGTATGCCATGGTGTTTGGTTTATAATTGTTATCACAAGATAACAATATGTCGTTATCTTATGCTAACCAATGAAACTAATAGCTAATGTGTCCAAACATCCTAGAATGACTTGGTATGCTATTGTTATCTTGCTACAAGCAATGACACAACTTCCCTAAAGGCAGGGACTTGTTGCTCTGCAGCCCATCTTGTTGTTTATAGGTCCAAGGTAATAAATTGGTCCCAAGTGTTATCAATGTCTGTAATTTATATTATAATATTTAAAAGGAAGATTGAGCATTATGACCCAAATTAGACCCATGTTTATAATTCTGGAATTGGGTTGAAACTAGATTGTCATGGGTTCATGAAGCGATCAATTTTGTCCATAAACTAGAGGTATTTACTTGTTCTTAGTTATTTTTTTTGTTATGAGATAAAAGTGAGAATAAAAAAACCTTTTATAGTGTAGAGGATCAACATTCAATTCTCTAGAAAGAACCCTTGGAATCAAGAATTCACTTCTATAAATTTTTCAAATTGTAATGAAGAATAGTTCATATATGAAATATCCAACCTAAGAATGATGGAGAGTTGAAATCCATATATAATTATATATGATTAAATAATAATTGCATATGATACGAGACAATATATGATTGATATAAAAAAAAATATGGTACACTTATATGCACTGACAAGTCACGAAGGTGGATCGTTTTGTTCCTTTGGTCATCTCCTTTAGTTATTATTATTGTTGTTGTATTTTAAATTTATTACGTTGTCTCTTCGTTCAAGATGCCTTGCCCTCAAGGCATAAAAGGTTAAGTTTTTGTCCCTAGTTGTAATGCTTTCACACGATACTCCGCTCATGATGTTGTCATAGTTGACGAAAATGAGGCAATGCGATCTTCAAAGTACTAAAAATAATTGTCCTATTGTTGAAGGGTCAATCCACTTGAGTTCAATCTTCTATGAATCAATGTGTTTATAGATTTCTTAGATAGAACCTTTTGTATTGTGATGCCAATAATGACTAATATTTTAAGACCAACTTGCTTTGAAATTGATCTTCTTTGATATATAGGTCAACTATTGCTTTTATTCACATGGATAATAATACATTGATTGGTTACAACTTTGGCTCTTGTGATTAGGATTCTAATAAGGTGTCCTTGTAAAATGCTCTTTTATTATCATGATTTTTGAATTTTATAAATTCACCTTTGGTATTATATCTCCTTCATATACTTGTGTCGCTCAATTGATCACTGGATTTTTATTAGTCAAGAGACTTGGATTTGCTAGGGTTTCTGCATTCATTTGTTGCACTTCAACATCTAGTGATATCCCTAATTCAACTAGATTGGCCATTGTTACTTTGTTGATCGATGGATCTTTATTGACAAGTTGATCTAACTTTTTCTATAGTGTTTGCTTTTCATCCTTCTTGATTTGTGCAAGAAAACTTTTCTTATGATCCCTTAGGCATGAAAGTTCTTCATCATTTTTCGACTTGTCAAATTTATTTTCAAGATCTTGTTTATTTTGCTTCTCATCTTTTAACGTTTTTGTTTGTTCAAGCAACCTTTGATTAATGTTCCTTGGGTGGGCATTTTCTTCAACTTTCTTCTCATAAGTTATAATTAAATTTATTCTCAAGATATTGATTCTTGTATTTTAATTTCTAATTGCATTGATTCTTATTCGTTGACTTTTCGATCTGTGCAAGTAGTTTTTGACTATAATCTTTTTGCTAAGAAATTTCCTCATATTTTTCTAATAAACTAATGTCAAATTTCTTCATGAAACCTTTACCTTTTTTAGTAATTTTGTTTTCCGATACTCTTGATAGTATGTTATTTCATGCTAAAAGCATGGATATGTGTTTGCCATAGTTTAACAAGGGCTGCATGGCAGCTTAGTCCCTGCCAAGTAGATTTGGAATTGGAGATGATAGTTGGCACCCTATAATTACTGGTCACATTCTTACTTTATTGTGACTACTTATAGTTTGTAATATTTAAAAAATAAAAAAAATTATAATTAATTATTTTTATTTTACGATTTTTTTTAAACCTTCAACTTTCAGGTTTTAAGTATATGAATTAATTTAATACTTTTTATTAATTAAAATATAAACATTCTTATATTAATTAATTTGATATATTTATTATTAATTTATATATAAATAAAACTATTTATCATTATCCTAATTTAATTTTTAGCTACTTTTCCATTTTCAAGAATTGGTGCAGAAATTTATTACATAAATAATTGAAAAGCTTGAGAGAATCACTTTCTAGCACTAAATTCAAGTATTTATCATTGTTATTCAACATCTTAATATTAATAGTTAACGTGGCCTAATAATTTGTACATATGGGCGTGAGTTGTAATATTAATAATAACTTTCAAAATTAGCAACACTCCCATCTCTCTATGTGGCAGAACCCTCATTTTTAACGGTCTTGATCCATACACTCATGTGTATGCGAAATATTTTGAAAGAAAACACTGGCGACATTGACCCGATCATACCCTGCTTTTACTGTATGCCATGATTTTACAGTTAAGAAGACTACTTTAATGTCAAAGAATGTTAAAGAAGTGGGCACGGGTCTCAATACTGGGTATGGTACAGTTAATTAATTGTATAAAAGTGTGTAATTAATTTTATACATTGAATGACGTGAAGCCTGCAATAACACATTAAAGATATTAGATAATGAATGTTTAGAAAAATATGATTTTTTATTATTTAAAAAAATACATATATTGATTTCCTATGTTACACATTGGATGTAGCATACAAATTTAAAGTCAACAATAAACTAACATGGAGTCAAAGGCAAACTCATTGCTATAGTCCCAAGCCTTTGGCAGGGACTAATAACTATTATACCTTCAATATGAAGTGAGCGTAGGAATTTCCTAGAGAAGGCCCACTTGTTCAATGCAAAGTTGGATTTCCAACTCCAAATCAAGGTTTCCTTATGTACGTTTTGACATTCTTACGTCCTTTTGATGGTCTTTAAACCTTTGATCTTTGGTAAATTTTAGTTGACCCCTTTTTTATTATTATAATAGCTAGCATAGTTTTTATTGATATTTTTGACTTTGTATATATATAACTTAATATATACAAATACATATCCCACTTTTAAATGAACTTTCAAAATTTAAGATACATTAAGGGTTGTGAGTCCCCTCACTCTAGAAAAAAGCATTGTAACTTTATTTATAAAAACAAAATTACAGTTGACAGATGCTATAACCATTTAGATCTAGCCTCTCGATCTTAGTAGTGTTTGACTTGAGCAAGTCTCATCACAAAAATAGTACATAATTATGCTCCAAAATTTCATAATATTTTTCCAAAAAACTATTTCCTCTTATATTTGCATATTTATTATCAATAAAACTTACTTTTTCAATTAACAAGCCATATATATTCCATCTATAAACCTTGTGTTACAAAAAATAAATACGACACTTAAAGAAACATTATATTAAAGCCAATGATCATGTATGTATTTTGGTGGCCACATTGTTCCTTTGAAACTATCCATACCCCATAATCCAACTCTACCCGTTCTTCGAATAATCCATCTGCAATCATGTTCATATCCATGTAGATATGAGCAAAATAAATATGAGAAAATTATTGGTGTAGGTTGCATACATCAAGAAACAATGGCTAGAGTGTGAAGTTTCCTGGAGCTTACTTCTGCCTCATCCACTTTATAACAGGAAGCAGATCCATGAAAAATTGTATATGTCTTATTCCATGTTCCGGTGCAAGTAACAATACTAACTTGAGCACCATAAGTTCGAAGAAATTGTTTAATCCATGTCCCACTCCAACTTTGAAATAAATACTATGAGAGATAGAGAGATGAAGTGTTCCCCCTACCCCACCCCTTGGGGGATTCCCTTGCAAATTTCCATCAAAGTAAGCCTAAGGGAGATCTCTATTAATTTCTTCTGCAATACACTATCTAACATTTTACTTTTCTTGAATCTAATGCAAGGAAGAAAAAACATTTAGACCTTGCACTACAAATTCTAAAGGTAAGGTATCCTTGTCCTCAAACAAATTTGTATTTATGTCCATCCAATCTCCCCTTCCAATATTTAAAGGAAGAGGTCTTCAATTTCTTGTTTCATTATTCATACACTAGATCCTAAGAGTCTCCTCATTGGAGTTTCAAACCCATACATTCTCAATACCCATCATCCCTTCCACTTATTTCCATATATGTTTTGCAAAAGGACAAGAAATGATAAGATGCGAGTTTATTTCCTCATTTTGTTTGCATAAACAACACCAATCTAGACTCGAAAAGTTCCTTCTCTGCAATATATCCCATGTAAGAGCGTTGTTGTTTGGTAGTAGCCACATGAATATTTTGACTTTTGATGGCTATTTAAACTTCCAAACTAACTTTTGCCACCAAACTTGTAAATCCTCTCTACCCTTTGCAACCAATGCTTTATATCAAATTCTTGGAATATAGTCCTTTGTTGGATTTAGAGACCATACAATTTGATCATCTTCATCCCTTACTCATATAAAATAGGATTTAAGACTATCAGTGTACCTCTGCCATGTTTCCACCTCCTCCTCCCTTATTCCAACCTCACTCCAAGTAAGCCAACCATGTTGCCAAATGGTAGTCTTGTTCCAACTAGCTATCTGTCTTAAGGTATAAAAATCCCTTGTCTCTTAGATCTTGAATCACCTGAAGAGGTAGCTTGTGCAAGTCCCCACTTCCAAGACAAGGTTCTAATCCAATTTGAACTTTGTTTCCCTTTCCCACATTCCACACCAACCGATTTCCAAAGAAAGGAAATGTTGTAATAATCGCTTTCCAAATGATAGAGGCGTTATGTAATCTCTTTATAGGATTCTCGACCCATTCTTCCACGGCTTTGAAGGCTACATACTTGTCTCTAATCACTCGATCCCACAACCCTTCACCCTTTATTAATTGTCAAACATTATTTGTAGCTAAAGCCCTAAGAAATAGGATTTTATATTTTAATCCTCAACCCCCTTGAGCCTTTGGAACTACAAGTTTTTTTCCAAGGAACCGTAGCAATGCCTTTTAGCATTTGATCACCTGACCAAATGAATCGGTAACATAATCCTCTAATTGAATCCAGAACGCCTTTTGGAATCCATGCAAGCAACATCTAGTACATTGGAATTACTTCTAAGACAACTTTTACCAATACTAGGCACCCCTCTTTGGATAACCATCGGTTACACCATGGATTGAGCTTTTGCACCACCTATGTTATCAACCATTGTTGGTCTCATTTTTTATATATATTGGCCTTTAGCTAGAAGCCTAAAATTTTAGAGATGTCTCTACCTCAACCATATTGTAAGGGAACATATACCTCATAAAATTTATTTCTATCTTATATACCCTAAAGATATATCATTGATTTTGGAATATTTATTATCATTCATATGGCTATGCGAAATATGTCTACCATTTCTTTGACCTTATCATGCACTCCCTTTAAATGTTTATTGAATATTATAATGTCGCCTACAAACAACATATGTGTGACATAACATGTATTGCTAACATTTATTCCCTTAAAACTACCATTCTCGATGGCATGCTCTAATGAACTACTTTGTCCTTCAGCTACTAAAATGAAGAAAAGGGGAGACAATGGGAACCCATTTCTATCCTAAAGAAGGGAGTAGTTGCACCATTTATGAGATTGACAAATGATATGGATGTGATACACTTCAACACCCAAGAAACATATTGAGGACAAAAGCCCAAATGGATTAGAATTAATCTTAAATAGAGCTAACTCACCTTGTTGTATGTTTTTCATAAATCCACTTTTATAGCCATTACTTTTAAAAATTTTACCTTGATTGAATGCAATCCCTCTCAAGAAACCCCCACTCCCTCATCAATGTGTCTACTCTCAAGAAATCTAAATTGCTCAACAAATATATTCCTAGACATCGTTCATTTTAGCCTTATAGCAATTATCTTAGATATGATTTTATATATGTAGTTGCATAAGGAGATTGGCTGAAAATTGTCAAAACAAGTTTAGTTATCGACCTTTGAAATCAAATCTATGAAGGTTGTATTGAAAGCTACTATAATTTTACTTGAGATTATTGATGCCTCTATCACCTTCTTTAAATCCTCTTCCGCAAATTCATAACACCCTAGAAATAATTCCATAAGAAGCTTGTCTGGGCCAATTTTTTTTTTTATCTTTCTAGAAGGTTTGAAGTAACAAATGTAACTCCTCTTTACCCACTTTCTCCATCAAGGATTGGTTGTCTTTTGTATTGACAAATCTTGGGAAAGTATTGGACAATCTTGGAATTTCTGCTATTGTAGCTCTTCTCTTTGCCTTGTATATGTATCCAAACAAATTATTGTTTCTACAACAATTTCATTAAAATTTTATGTGCATGTGCCACTTGCATTTTCAATCTTCCATACATAATTTATATTCTTCCTAGAATTGACAAATCTTTGGAAAAACTATGTATTTTCATCACCTACCTAGAGCCACAATGCCCTGAGTTTTAGTGTCGAAGTTTTTTCTTTATTCAAAAGAGCGAGTCTCTTTTTATCTTCAAGCTATTCTATTTATACTTTATGGTCCTCCTAAAAGTAACCTTAACCATTACCGTTATAAAGAAGAGCCAACGTTTCCTCCACCTCCTTTAGAATACTTTCATCCCTCTGTCTTTTATCTTTTGACCAAATCATTGTAGCCTTTTTTTCTCTTTCTAGGTTTTGATGAAATTGTGGAGGATTTGATTGTCTCAATGATCCATCAAAAGGTTCTTTGTATGAGCCCCCCCTGCCCCAACACTAGAAACCCATTGAGGGACTCCATTGGCTTCCTCAAGGCATGATTCTGATATCAAAAAATGATACAATCTTTTAGCAACACAAACTTGGCCAATTCTTGCGTTTCTCCATGTGGGTAATAATTTCATTGGTTCAATATCCAACAAACCCACTTCTTCCAGTTTTTTTTATAAAATACCTCAACATAAAATCAACTTTAACAACCAGTCCCCACACCTTGGAAGCTCCAAAGGTGAATTTTAGGTCCCTTAAAACCACAACCAAGCCATTTCGTAACTTCTCCTTGCTAAAAAAATTATCCCAACACTCCACTATATCCAAATCCCATATATATTCAAGAAGGTGATTTCTTTCCTAAAGTCTAGAGAAAATAGAGATGTCCCTAGACACGATGGAAAAGACCATGAGTTAGTATAAGAAAAATACCCTTTTTCCACCCAATAATATTACCCTTGATCGCCCTCTAGCATCAATAAAACTAAAATCCCAATTCTCAATTGTTATTTAGAATTCAGAAAGTACTCTATCCCCATCCATTGTTATTTCTTGCAAAAAACAATTGATGGGTTATTGACCGACTAGTCTTTAATGGCTGAATTTTGATTGGTTGGCCAATGCCCAGTCGTTTAGGGTGATGGAAATCATTTCAAACCACCCTCAAGGGAGTTTTATCTAAGAGCCCCAACCAAAGACAACTATTTGCCACTTTTTATTTTTGATCTTGCTTGTTTTTGTGCAAGAGACGTATACAATTACCTTCCTATTTGAGAATCTTTTGAATATTTTTCCTCTAAAAAATCCAGTCCCCCTTCTATACCACCTACGGATATTGAAGATCCATTGACTTTTGATCTAAGATTATATTTGGAGGCCTCCATAGATTGAACACGACTGTCAGATACTGAGTCCCCCTTTTCCTTGCTTAAATTTATAGTTTTTATTGATGATTGGACCTCACAATCTCAATGCCCTCCCAACCCCTTGATTGGTATGAGGGGAGGAGGCTTATGATTGTTTATCCCATATATGCTAGGGAGTAAATCTCCAAGGGTTTCTTCTTCCCTTCTATCCAATCCTACACGCGATGAGCCAAAATGTAAAGTATCAACAACATTCCCTATCATCAGGTTTATGAGATTTGAAGACTTCCGAGACCTATTTTCTATCCTTATCAACTTCCAAATTCTACAACAAAAGTGGTATTAATGCTCCCCTACCGAAGAAAGCTTGGAATGAGAAACCTTCCCAATAATCTTGGTTACTAGGGTAAGTCCCATGGGTAATGATTGATATTGCACCATATATTCTAGTATTAATCCTACTTATTCACCCAACATGGTTCATGCATTAATGAATTACCATATGAAAATAATCACAAAAATTATATTTCATATGCTAAATAAGCGAAAGCGCCCGAAAGCATAATATAAAAATGATCAACAACTTAATATAAATTAATGTCAAGGTTATCTGGGTTTTGGTTTATTGTTGAAGTTACTAAGTACTGAGCAATCTGATAAAGTTCTATTCTCGTCCTCAACCTTGCTCTCTTTGGGAGATAGTCATTCACCCAAGGTCAAATTTGCATCCTCTTTTTCTAGTATTTGTAAATGCCTCTGTTTTTACTACGGGAAGCTATGAATGAATAAAAAATGATGACATAATGTATATTAAAATTAATGTTAATATCGTTTTGGTTTATCACCAAA
>JASDQU010010894.1:96574-116063 GCA_032191745.1 Picea mariana | reverse complement strand
ATAGAATGGTCAATTAAACCCCACCTACGTGAAGGGGGGATGGAAAGAAGGGCGAAACTAAGAGAAATAATGGATATAGCATAGGAGATCCAACAAAAGATGAGATGAGGTGAGAAGAGAATGGACCCAGAAGATCATAAGTGAAAAGGAGATGAGAGCTATGCAAGAAGAATCAAGCTAAGGAGGAAAGTAGAGAAGAGGAGCAGAGAAAAGAAAGTAAGGGGTGAAGAACGAGTAGTCAAAACCAAGATGGAGAGAAAATAAACTACACCAGAAGGGTGTGCGGAAGACAATTATGTGCCAGAGAGAAGAACAAAAGAAAAGAGGTCGTCAAAGCGACACGACATTACGAGTAAGGTATCAAGAGAGCATACCAAAAGTAGTGGGAGTAGGGTTGAATAAGATGAAGTCATATCCCCTTGGATGATAAGAGATGTAGTCACCGTTGACTGTTAAAATCGTCAACTAGCCACTAGTTGCAAATGATTGCAAGACACTATTTTAAATTTTTTTATCTATCTACAAGACGTAAATATCACGTAAATATCTAACTATAGGTGGCTCCCCCTAGGAAGAAAGCAAGATTATCGACTCTTGAGTGTCCCTTTAGAATAAGTATCGCATGTGTGTTAATTTGACTCCATGAACATATGTCATATTTATCTTTTGTTGGTAGTTCAAAGATCAACCTAACTTACAATCTACAGTGGCATTGGTTATCTCTATGGATTAATTATGATTTTGTTGCGAAATGATCCTGCTCATAGATTTTAGACAAAACTTCGTCTTGCATTCCGCTCACAAAAATTATAAGGAGGTCACAAAAAGGTATACACCATTCAAAGATGTATTATTATGTCTATTCAACATATGGATATAAGTTTGGTCTTTGGTTGATTGTATGACACATCCAAAAATAAAAGAAGACCATTATACGAGGGTTTTACATGGTATATTTTTTATGGTTCATCACATGTTTTAAAATTTGACACTATCCAATGTATCACATTCATATAGTGGTAGTTTGGTTGTATGGCATGAGAATTGCGTGTGGAAGTTAAAGTGCATATGGTATTGAAAATAAAACATATGGTATAATCGTTGGTGATATCGTTTAGCACCACCTTTTCGACCTTATCATTCTCATTCACTTCGATTTATATATTCACGTCACATGGTTTAATGGTGATAAATGTGGGACAAAGTTGATAAAGTTTGGCCGCCATTCGTATATGCATTTAATGTTATTTGGTGATATAGCATTAGGCAGGTGATTGTTGACATATAATTGGTGGTTGGTTGATGAAATGGAAATATGACTTACAATGGGAGTTAATGTTGTTAATATTTTTGGTGAACGTTACAGATCATGCATCGAATGCATGGAGGTGGGTTTCATTTGCATAGAAGGTTACCATCCCGCATTGTTTGGCTTTCCATTTTGGCATTTGGGTTTTGTGAGCTACTAAATAGTGATGTGTTTTTCAAGCTCGGTGGTTGTTAACAGTAATTGTAGCTCGTTTTTCTCAGAGGTACTTGAGCAACATGAAAAGGTACATGCATTTAGCCTGTACCCATCAAATGCTTTTTCAATTTGCAATAATAGTTTTTTTTAGAAAAAAATCTCTATTGGTTTGTGAATGAGTATGTTGTTTGCCCATCTTATTTTGTCTTTCAGACAGAATTCACCATGTATGGTTATATAAGCTTGAACCTTGGTCACGAAAATTGTAACTTGACTCTATAAATAAATGAGTTCGAATGTTGTTCTGACTCTTCTCCGTCTTTTAAAAATAAAAAGGGAAAATGCAAGTCCCTATTCTAGTTTCCTTTCCATTGTTTAATAGTAAAGGTCTGCAAAAACTTCCGTGGGTTCTTTTTGTATGTGTGTGGTCTCTCTCTCTCTCTCTCTCTAGGTTTTTTTTATTCCCTCGACGTTGAGCTTCATTCTTCAGTTTGAAACTCCTCTACACGTAACAATTTTGGTTTCCACGACCTTTGGAAGTTATTCTACTACCCACTTACATTGGTCAATCTTTGTTTTTCTTGGGTTCAGTCCCTCCTTGGGTTATTAATCATTGGTCTAGTTTCCTACTTGAGGTCTCGAATATAGCCTTTTAAATGATGGGTTTTCTTCATGCTATAACCATGTGCATCCATATTTCTACTTACACAATTGTAATATGGTAATGTCGTTTCCAGCTTTGAAACATGTTTGATATGGCAATTTATGAATGGTTGTTATAAAAGTTGTGAAGGAATCGATGCTGAATTCATACGGTATGTTCACAATTTCGTAGACCATGCCCTAAATTACTTTTGTGTATAGCATGGTAAAAGCCTTATGGGAAGTTATGCATGCGTTTTTTTAAAGGAACTCGACTTCGAATCTAGATGGTGAAATTTCTGTGATTATGCACAAATACCATATGGTTATAGTCATTATTTGGGCTCTTAAATAGAAATGGAACACTGGTTTTTGACATGTGCATCACAAATGTTAAAAAATTGAATGACCAAAATGTCTCCTCAAAAGTTTTTAAATACTACATTCTGAGTTATGTGATGATTTGAAAAGTAACGATGGATATCCTAGCTTGAATGATGAACTGATTATGACGTTGGACTTGATTGATTGGGTTTGCAAGATGGTTAGTTATGGAAATTTAGGCACGAAATTTGAATTTAAAAGACAGTGATATTATTTTGGAATTGTTTCTATGCGTTGCATACAAGTCCAAATCCTTCCATGATTTCACTTTACATGCATTCTTCCCTTAAATCCCCAAATCACACATCATTGAAAGTTTTCATGTTCTTTCCCCTTATTGCATGGGTATTGAATTGTTTCCTACTTGACAGAGAAAATTACCAACATAGCATGAATGGTTTGATGATAAGATAGATAATCATGCGGGATTAAAAGAGTTTTTTATCAGATGATTATCAAATCACAAGATGGAAGAACTCAGTTTTGGTCAGTTGCATAAGTTCTGTAAGTGGATAAATGCTATGATTTTAGGGTCAAATTTCCCCATCTTTCCATCTTTCGTAAGTTATTCCCTTGATTCCCATATCATATTTCATTAATGCTTTCATGTTCTCCCCCCTGACTCATAAACAGTTCAAGGCCCTTATGCTGGATTGAATAATGGATGTGTTGGCAAATTGATAGAGAAGATCCAGCATGGCATGTGTAAAAGGATCATTGGAAAACATTGGAACTTCGATTATGGTTGATGCTAGATGTATTATTATTTATGAACGTGCATCATTTATTTCCTTGTCATTTACTGCACTTTTCATACATTACAAATGCCTCACATTCCCAAATTACATTGGAAACCCCATTTTCTTAAACAGTAGCAAATTGTACAAAGCAGTGGAGTGTTTCAGATCAGAGATGTAAAATTGGTCTTAGACTTCTCCTTCTATAACCCTAATTGTATGCATGCTTGCTTGTTGATCAAGTCAAAGTTTATTTTTTTTATTTTTATTTTTTTAAATTATGTTGAAGCAAATGGTATTTTATGTTTTACTTGCTACTTGTATATACTCTAACTTAGCTTTTTGCTTTTAGATGAGCTTCTTCAGTAGAGGAAACATGGGAAGTGAGTAAAAGGCAAATTGCTTCTCATAAAAAAAAATGACTTTCGATTATAATAAGTGTTATGATTTTACTGTAGAGACAGCTCTGGTTATTTTGGGACAGTGGTATATCTTGGGCAGGTTGACTAATTATCATTTTTTATATTTGGACAACAATATTTTTGAGCAACTTGATGTCATATTACTTTGATATATCTATGGAAACCTTTGACTCAAACATCAGATTGATGTATTTATTTTGGTAAATATACTTGCATATATTTAATATTCGGGAGTCACAAAGACGTTTGGAAGTATTTCATATGAGCCTATTGAAATATATGTCATATTGGTGTTTAGAGGATATGTTGGAAATTAAACAAAAGGTCATTAATGTGTCCGAGCTATTAGTTAATATTTATTTGATCCTTATCATTATTTATTAATATTTAAATTAAAGTTGTTCCTACTAAAGTTTATTTAGTTAATAACTTAACTAAAAGGTAGTTGAACTACTCAAACTACCTCTTGGAGAAATAAAAGAAGACTTCAAGGGACGAGCAAAAGGAGGAGAGTGATAGAGAGAACAACTCTGATAAGGTCTGTTCTTGCTTCTTAAGTGAGATTACTTTTCTATTTCATTCATCTCTGAGATACATAAGTACCAAGAACGTCCTGTTGATAGCAGGATCTTACTGAAGGTGGCAATAAGGAGGACCAAGAAGTATTGATTTGTTGATATACTTCACAAGGTTGATCATTTGTTTTTGATAGTTTGTGGATTCTTATTAGATTTTTGGATTATTTTTCAGTATTGATTAAGAATTTTATGCAGAGTCAAGACAATGACAATTGTGGTCGTCATTTAAACTTTGTTTTAGCCTTAATTTTTACTTAAAGACACAAGTTGTCTCTGTATGATGCAACATACCATCTTTGACTTCTAAGTCTCATTCTGGTCCTTACCCTTTGCGTATGAAGAACGTTCTTAGTTGTATTTCAGAATTGAATAAATAAAAATATTTGGATGGTTTTGCAGTCTCGTTTTTTAGTCAGTATGTATCTTTGCATCATATTTCTATTTCTATAACTCTTCCTTTTAAATTTGAAAGTTTTTTGTTACAAACATTTTATTTTCCATATATATCACACTCTTTCAAAAAAAAAATTGCATTAGTCCCAAGGACATTATTTCTTGAGGATTAATTGATATTTTTTCAAAGAGGCTATAAACACATGGCAACAATCCCAATTATTTTTGCTCTAGGTAGGAAAAATTCGAAAATGTTGGTATTGGGATAAGTCCATTCTTTTTCATTGACAATCACACCATAGGAAGATCGGGTGCAGAGGAGTAGCGCTAACGCAACAAAACATAGTGACAGAGCCCTTCGAGAAGGGGAAGAGGCTTTAGCAATTGTGAGTGGGATTGCATGACTAAAGGTAGGAAGCTCCTTGGGTTCCGTCATCGAAAATGATGAGAGACTATGGAGGAACCCCCTCTTTGAACCACCCCCCTTGTGCATTTGTCATCAATAAGAAGAAACTAAAGAAAATGTAGAGGTAAAGGAAGTATAAGTAAGAGAAGTAGAAGAGACATCAGATGAGACTGGTGAAGGAGAAGTCGAAGTTAGTAACACTTCACAAGGAAGAGCATCAATATCAACAACAACTATTATTCAATTAGGAAGACAAGGTGTTAGATAGAGTATGGTGAACCAAGATTCAACTCTAAGGCTTCTCGTATTCCATGGAATGGGAAGAGACAATGTAAAACAACATTGATTTATGTGTGAAGCTATATGGTCTGTGAAGAGAGTCAAGGACGAGGCATCCAAGATTGTGCAGCTAGATACCACCCTCAGAGACAAATCTCTAATGTGGTACATGAAGTACAAGGCTAGTGCATTCGTAGCATAATAAAGGTTCCCAACATAGATAAAAAGAGATCTATTTAGCAAATTTCAGGAGCCAAATTCATAATGTTAGTGCATCACTGAGATCAAAGAGATCAAGTAGTAAGTTGGAGAAACCATGTGGGATTATGACCAATAGTTCAAAATATTGTTGGATAGATTGACGTTTTATATCCAAGACATCAAACATAGAGAATGGTTTATAGAATGACTCCTACCCCGTATTTGTGTCCTAGTCACCCAACATAAAGTGACAACCTAGGCATAGGCCGTGCAAATTACGATGTGCCTAGAATCTATGCTAGGAGGTGGTGAAACATTAGTAGGACTGGTGCAGGTGAAATCTTAGCTCGCAAACCTTACCATGCAACAACAAGACATGGCGAAATCTAAGGTGGTGCGTGAGAATGTGTGGTGTACTACTTGTCGCAAAAAAGGTCACCATAGGGATGAGTGTCCTATGTTGGTGAGTGATATGGTGACAGGGGTGTTGGATCCATTTCCAACCAGACCACGTACCAAGTTGTGAGATATATACAGACAATGGGGCCATATACTTCCCCATTTCCCAACAATGTAGAAGTATTAGAAGACTACACATGCTCCATTTTGCGAGTTTTGAAAAACCATGGGACATGATGTGAACAATTGTTGATCACTACAATTGATGCAGAAGCGTACTACAAACACTTTTCGAATCGAGGAAGAACAAAATGGCGAAGACTACAGAGGCATTGATAGAAGAGGATAGCAAGGGGGCATAGAGGAGGACATGGATGAGGAATAGGAAGAGGATACGGTGGTGGAGTTAGACCGCCTACCTAATTTAACTATGGTGAAGTAGGCCACATGTCGCAATTTTGTACCAAACCACGCACACTCTGTGGGTATTGCCATAGTACATATCATGTCACAAAGGATTTCCTAGACTTGTTGGAGAAACGGGAAGATAAGAAGGGGAATTGAAATATGGTGATTGTGGAGCCACATAGAGATCAAAAGCCAAAATAAGAAGTTGATGTATGAATGGTAACTCGAGGAGGCATTCGTACAGGAGTCAACTTGGAACCAAGGGAAATTTTGGGTTAGAACATGGAAGTGAAGATAAAAAAGCAATGAAAGCATCTCCCAAGTTTGACGTCATGTAGTAAAATCAATTCTTGTGCGAGGTACAAAGGGCTCTGGAAGAGGACAGAGTGCACAAAGAGTTGCAACACACGACACATAGAACACTAAAAGAAGCATGGGTGTGTGAAGAATTGCAGTGCATGGCGTAAAGGATGTTGGAAGAAGCTTGCGTGTGTGAGGAAGTACAATGTGCATCATAGAAGGCAATGGAAGAGGAATGCATGTTCGAAGAGCTGCGATGCACAGTGCAAGTGGAAACACAATGCAACACTTACTGTGAGGCTGAATCATAAAACAAAGTAAGTGATTTCTTGCACTGTTTTCTTAATATGTTAAGCGATCCTCAAGCTGCAAAGAATATGACCCACATGTTAACAATATGAATGAGGGAAGTAGAAACCATTGTAGATTCTTCTGCCCCACTACCAGAATGGGATGTGTGTTAGGTGAGCAGGTAGAAGCACATGGGAATAGAATTGAAGATGAAACTTCAACTCAAAAACTATGAGATGGATGGTGTCACGTTGGACATGGAATCTGACATGAATATATTGTCGAAGAAGTTTTGGGAGTTGATGGGTAAACCAAACTTGGTATGGTCTCGTATTCAATTGAGGCTTGTCAACCAATATATAATTGATCTTATTGGCATGCTAGAGCAAGTAGAAGTGAACATGAGGGGGTAAAGACCAAAGTAGATTTTGAGATGATTGAGGTTATGGATGACTCAGACCCTTGTCTAGCTCTACTTGGTGTTAACTGGACATTTGATAACAATGCAGTGTTGAACCTAAAGAAGTGGCATACATCCTTCGATACTGACACCTTATGTGTTATTACATCGTTGGATCCCAATGAGGGTGACATATAGAATGAGCTCGTGAATGAGGATGCACAGAGTTCCATCATTCAGAACATATATAATTCCATAGTGCGCAAGGAGGATTATGTCAATCAAACTACTGAAGGCAAGCTAAGCTAGAGAAATGTTTCCTCCTATGACATAAATTTGGAGGATGCTATGGACATATTAGAAAATAAGTTGCATGAGGTATCAATGAGGAGATGTGTAGGAATCACCACATCAATGTGCTGGGTTGGATTATAATTACAATTCCTATCAAGGTTTGATGGTACCTTCCCAATAGACACATTTATGGCGTAGATGGAAGCGTTGGTGTCGGAGACCCAGAGGATATATACCATGGATGCAGTGGTCAAAGGAACACATGCACGTTGGTGGGCAATGCATCATGCATATATACATGAAGTAGAATAGATTAAAGTCAGGTTCCATCCCACTACAGACTTTGAATTGATGAAATGGTACAAATACATTGAATACCCTTAACAGAGAATTTGCTTCTATGAAAGGCATCAGACAACCAAGAATAATCCTAGCGCGCAATGGGTTCAAAGACTACCAAAGTACTGCACATTGAAAGTTGCCTACACGCTCCATACGTCATTAGAAAACTCAAAAACCATGTATAAGCAATGCATGTAGAGGACAAAGACATCCCAAGGTTGGTACACTAGTCAAATTGGCAGGGTGCAAACAACAGAACCCGACGAACAACCATGGCAAGGCTTGATGAATTGAATTCAATTGAAGACTCGTCATGGCCCGTTAGGGTTAGATGCCTGGTAATGACATACCATGCATGAGACAAGGCTGCGTAGTAGACATGCACTGTGCACAATTAAAATAGGACTTGAGCATATTAGACGTAACCAACTTAATAAGTAGGCGGATTATACAGGTTGACATAATAAAGCAAGACAAGACAAGTCATACCGGAAAATGGATTCAGAATATTCGGAGGAGATTAAGGTATAAATGCCATAGTACAACCCAAAGTTTGAAACAACGGGATGTGGCAACTAGCTACAAGGACGTGAGTAAATACGACGACAAAGAGGCAAGTAGTTAACACTCAAACATGTGACGACATCCCAAGGATTTAAAAGCAACTATGGTAGTAATTCCCCACGATGCATGACATTTATGGTAGTAAAATACACTATTAACGATGGGTATAGACCTCGACAAACAACTCAGTAGTCAAGTATCATGGGCGATAAGTCGCCCACTCAAAATTTGATGTTCATAGGCCACTGTTCACCTCATTATTTACGTAAAGCTAGTTGAATTTACAGTTGATGAGTCGAGTGCATAACACCCATATAACTAAAAGTGTTAGAAGTTTAGGAAATTCGTGTCGCATAATTAGTACAGGTAGCCTGTCTAGGCACAATTTCCATAATGATTCCAGAACATAGCACCCAAACAGAAGGTGACAATACCAAAACCCAAAGGTGTTGAGAATTTAACAAAAAATATGGATTCCCCAAGTAAAACCCAAGCACAGAAGAAGGTCTAGGCGACAAAGGAGTAGTTCATTCCCCCACCTGAGTTACCGCACAATGTAAGTATTCGAGCCCCCCATTAGGAATGATTCCAAAGCTGAAATATGTAGACTTCAATGTTCAGGATGAAGAGTAATTCCCAGAACTACAGTTTAACATTTATATAAAGGTGATTACACAGCCATATGGACAAGTGCGATTGACTACCCAGGATTGGGTAAAGCCGCTAAAATAATCAGAAATAACGTCTCTGTTGGATTGCCCACATTTTGGGTGTTGGAACACATATATATTTTTCAAACGCTCCAGTTACCAAAAGATGGAAGTTGCCCATTCTTTCAAATAACAAAAATGATAACCATAAACCTCAAATCTAGTATTTCGGGATTTCCCAGATGTAACGGTTATACGTATCAAAGCTCCCAATGTCCCAACATGCGAAATAGCGAAGTTGGGTTAAGTTTAATCATGATCATCGAAACTTTGAACAACGATTATCAGCTTTTTAATGCATTGCGCTTTCGTGATTCTGGAGTCACGCCTCGAGAGACCTTCGAGTGTCCAATGTACAAAGTCGTGAAAGCGACTTAAGATAAACCTGGTTCATTACAAGACTAACGATAATTAACGTTAGTTAATTATCGCGACTCGACAGTTTTACCTTAGAATGACACCTTTGTAATCCCGATACTCGAGGTCGTGAGATTTATGAACTAATCACGATCAATTAAGAACTTAAGTCTGATCAAAGTTAATTAACCAAATCGCAATATCACAAATTTGGGGTTCATGGCCCAAGACTAAGAATAAAATCGCCCGAGACTACAAATGTTGGAAAAGGATTAAGAACTAATTGCTATAAATTAAAGGATTAAACTGGATTAATTAATATCTTAAACAACTTTAAACATGTGGAGCTTGCGGGTAAAGAATTAAATGTTTCTACGATCATCCCAAGTCACGAAATATCAAACATGTATGGCATTTATAAGTGAATTAGGGGAATGATTGAAAGTAAGATCTTGCTTCATTTCATAATCTTTATATTAAAATAATTAAATGTTGTGTCAGCAAGGACCCGCACAGACTCAAGTACTCTAAGCGAAAGGATTTATGTCATTATTTGAATTTAATTCTAGTTTCACAGAGCGAGTTTAGCGAGATAACCATTGTTTGTATTTGCATCCTCTGTGACAGGAACTATAATCTCAAGAATTTGCATCATGGCTCCACGAAAAACGCCCAAAATAGTTGGTGAAATTTCAGGTTAGAATTCAAGTATTATTTCTTATACCTCACCTAGAAACATCGACACAGTCAAAACATGGACACAAGTTTTCAACATCTTGCAATACGAGTTGATAAACAACACAGACGACTCTAGCGACAACAAGAAAGATGACTTGTATATTAGATACAAAGTGGTCACTCAGTCGAAATTACAAAAGGTAGCAACAAGGCCGCGACTTTTCCCCTATTGTGATATGGTTAAATGGGCGTTGGACCACGTAGATGTCCCGACTAAGACAATATTTAACACGCAGAAGGTGGTTGTTAGGACAATTAGGCCGAAGCATTTGTAGGTGATGTACAAATTGTCCCCCACACCCAATTTTACTTACAATGCCGAATTCCTAAAGGGTTTCAAAAAGAAAGGATGGGAGCAATTTAAAAAAATCTTATCCGACCTGATTAAAGATTGGTGCTCACGCCCTGAAAACTTCAGGGTAGACACTCATGGTATATACGCAATCCCTTCGTTACAGCCACAATTTATGTATGTAGCAATGATGGTATGCAGGCTTTATGGGAGAGAGAATACAGCGAATTTTTTGCTCCCATGGGTACCGCTTATCCACATAGTAGTAGAGGGGTAGTCTTTCGACTGGGCTAAATTGTTGTCAGACAGTCTGGCCAATCAAGTTACAGAATATCAAGCACAAAGGGAAAGCGGGAAAGCAACTTCGTTTTTCGTGTCTGTGTACATTATGAATGTCATTTTCTTCATGACACCTTTTCCATTAATGAGCTGGAGCTGGACTCCAAATAACGCAGAGCCTATTCATGTGTACCACTCCAAACTCTGGGAAGATAAGGCCAAGGACTTCGTCTATGAGATTTTAAACTGTGTGATGGTACCAATCCATGTCGTTATCTACGGCTATCCACCTCCTAGTATTTCGGATAAAGTCGTGACAAACTTAAACAGCGTGGCAGACTGGTACCTGGAAGAACAGTTCTCATATATTAGGGTTTTTGGTTGCTATGTTCCCCCTTATGCCCTACCACTATTCTTACCAGACAAGCTAGTATGTCGAGAAATCGCTAGGCAAACTGTGCTCAGCGAGATAAGCAAAGAACTCAAATGAGTTCAGAAAAAGGTATGGTTGTCTTTTCCCATACACATTGGTACATATTCTTTATTATATTTTGGCCATGCCAAAGCGGAGGCCACGGTCTTAGAGGAAATGAAACTAGTAGACATTGAATTTAAGAAACACGATCCTCATAGGGTCGTGGGTAACCATATGGCAAGTTATGGTCTAAAAAGATATAAGCACGAAGACTCCCCCCATGACGAAATGTTTCGAGGGGCGAGATCCTACTCAGAAGTCTTAAGTCGAGTTCGAGCTCTACTGCCCGGAGAGATGGCCGATTTCTACAAATTCCAGGAACACTGGAGAAGTGGCCTTCCCCAAGTTTTGCAAGGCAAGAAATCAAAACCTCCAAGTACACAGCAAATAGAATCCCAAGGTTCAATAGATACAAATCCTAGCAAACAGAAAATTCAGGAGAACACAGAGGTAATTGAGACCTCGAAACAGCAAACTGAGATCCCAAGCTGAGAAGAAAAACCCCCAGAGACAGATACATCAGTTAAACAGGTTAAGGATCAAACAAAGACCCCTTCAAAGGGGGTAGGAGACACACCCTTGTCTCCATCAAATGAAACGACCATAGATGCTATCATGAAACGAGCATCCAAATAAATCTGCAGTCCCATTCCATCCGTCACGCACTTACAATTTACAAAGGGGAGTCCCAATACAGAGATAATATTTAAAGAGGATTTAACACCTATCTCTATAGAAGAATTACCTGCTAGCGATTTCTTTTTTAGCAAGAAAAGGAAGGTCGCGGTGAAGCGAGAAACATACCAAAAGGCAAGTGTAGCAACTAAGAAATACAAAATACTAACAGATGGAGAAGCTTTAGATGAGGAAGAATTTGTCGATGAGATAGCAAGAACATTAGGGGATTATGCAACGACGAACCAATATTCAGTTGGAACCTTGAAGGAACGACTCAAACAAAAAGACTTGTTAATCAGAAAATTACAGACTCCGATGGCAACTGTAGAAGCGAATGCCAGGAATGAGGCACGTAAAAACCTTGAACAAGTCAGAGCAACTAATCAACAGAAGATCGAATAGCTCGAATATAATCTTGAACAAATACAACAGTCAGCTCAGACAAGTCAAGCACAGGTAAGTCAACAGGAGGAATTAATAAAACAACTGCAATCTCAATTAAATTCTACTGAAAGACAGGTCATAGATGTAGCGGCATTTCAAACTCAAGCCACATAAATACAAAAGAAGATAGAAGCATCTCAACAGAGTCTACTTACTAAAGTGGAAATCATCCAGGATCATTTTCAGTTGATAGATCAAGCCTTATACAGAATCGACTTAAGAGAGAGAGAAGCTAAGGTGGCTCGAAGTACTTTCTAGGAGGTTATCATATCAACAACGAAAGAGGAAAGGGTCATCGCTTCCAGATTATCCATTCGAGAACAAACCAGAGGTAACATCTTGTTAAAAGCATGGGAGCATAATCTATCAGAGAACACAAAATTGGCTAAATAGGTGAGAGACTCTTGTGAAGAAACTTTTGGCCTAATAAATAAAAATTTGTTGGATCTCGATAAGGAGAAGAGCTCTGGAACTTTGGGTAAAATTAACATAGTTAAACATCTGCTAGATATCAAGGAAAATGTGGAAAGAGATCAAGATGAACTATCTCAGATAAAATAGGTCGATATTGTCCAGATAGATAAATGGTTGATAAAACCAAACCTACAGTTATTGTCTATCATTATAGAAGACATGCAAATAGGAGCAAGACTGCCACAGTTGGAAAGGAAGTGCTACACTTTCAAAGCAAATGACCAAACTGAACTTCCCAGGTTGATAGCCCAGTTGGTAGAAAAATGTGTCAATTGTATTGAACAAGGGAAAGGGAAGACTTCTAGAGGCTAGTAATACAATTGCTTATTTCATCCTATTTTGGAGCTAGAGGACAAAGAAAGGAAAACATCATGCAAACATGAAGGAAGAAAAAGGACAACTAAGTGAAGCGTTTCATCTTTTCATTTGTAACCGAAACTTTTAGAATGATAGATTTTGAAACGTTTTAATCTAGTATAAATATACATTTTGAGAAAGGGACAAGGGCTGCTTTTTGTCGATTGTAAAGGAGAAGACTCTCTTCACTGAGAATTAATACAAATGCAGGCTAGAGATTCTACATCTCGTCTATTCTAAGTTATGTGTTCTTCGTCTTTTCATATTTCAACATACTTTCATATATTTTCTTTGATGAATGCAAATCACAATTTAGTACAACCTCTAGCGTGGTTATGTTATATTCAGTAATCTATTAACAAACATATTTTCCTATGTATTCACTATTAGTTAATACAAGACCTGCATGTTAATTAGATACTATATTTTATACTTCATTGAAGATTACATCAATCACTTTCTTCTTCTGTTACAAAGTAAGATTCTTCAGCTTTGATGCCTTGCTTTGCTTAGCAGCTTTATGTTTTTTCTTTCCATTTATTCTATATTTTGATTTTAACTCAAGTACGAGAAACATCCTCTGAGCTGTTATAATATTAATTCATTTTAAAGAACTTTTCTTTGTAATTTATGTGGTGAAAGGCAAACATTGAAACCTTTTCCTCATTTCTTGATGCCTAACATTATACTTATAGCCTTAATATAAACTCAAGAACAACATTGAGCACAACCAATCGATCAACCAATTTGTATAGTTCTTACTCACCCACTTACATGGAGGGGTCCTCTAGCTCGACAAGCCATATCAGGTTGACGTCGAAACAATCAACCAATTGTCGAGCCTCCCCATAGAAGGAGAAGATCCATCCACAACTATATTGGTTAAGAATGCAATGCATAAGGAGATCTACACAAAGTACATAACACACAAGGGATCATGTGAAGTGGTGATCGTAGAGATAAATGACCACAAGGTTTGATTCGTCATGTAATTACTTGCCTACAAAATGCTCTGCAAATGCCGCAAAGATGAGTGCCCATTGCAAGTAGTCATCGCCGTCGGACACGATGTCAACAAAGTTAGGATGGCTTGGGAAAGATACCTATTGAATGAATTCATACAAGATTATGTCTAAACATAAGATTTCGGTAGGGAGTTTCACTACAGTTGGGTGTTACTGCTTCTGGCCATGGTTATATGGAAACCACCACTCCACCACATCTATAACGCATAGGCCTTGACTTGGTTCCCAATGAAAAAGTTATTGGAGTTGTAGCATACTAAGGACAAGAGCCTCCGGGTCAAGAATAATACTTCATTTGAACTTTGGTTTACCAAACTTCAACAAGTGATTGCGCCAACACTACGCATATTGTGCAACATCATAGACAAGTATCATGACTACCACCTATTTGAATGTAATTTCCATAATGTGTTCATTTAATCCAATGGCAGAAGTTGTTATGCTTCCCTTCTATATCATTGAGGAAGACATCAAGCAAGTTGTTGTTGAGTGGCTAGAAAAATTGCAACCTACCCCCAAGGACGAGCTCGAGCAATTAGAGACAAGGACACATCGAAGACAAGAGAATAAAAAGGCATAATAAGCCCAACATAAGGGTAAAGAACAGGTGGACGAGTAGCAATAGGCTGCGACATCCCAAGGAAAGGGAAAATTACCTACGGGCCAACGAACATGCATGGATGCTACCAAAGAAGTAGAAAAAGGGAAAGGGCCCAAGAGGAAGTCGACGCAAACAACAAAAAAAAAAAATCATCTACGAAGAAAATGCATGCAACACTCAGGCACAAGCTCAACCTGAAGGCCAGCGAGCATGATCACACACCATCTCCACCACGATAGACTGAAACAATGCCCATTATAGAGGAAATACCCTTCAAGTCTGTCATGCAGACAATGTTCCCGGTAAGAGTAGGGAAAAGGGGCTTGAGACCCACACTTTAATGTCGGAGCCAAGACAAACTTATGTGCTCGTCCTGAGCCTCATCAAGGAGCTCAAGGCTAATTTGATAGTATAGCAAATAATTATTCAAGAGTCATTGCAAAAGATGGATGGACTCTTTTGACAACTAGAGATTGCTCCAATAACCAAGTTCCCATACCAAAAACAAAGGATGGAGAGAGCACGACTCACACCCCTTCATCGCGCAGTAGTACCCAAAGGAGAGTGTTGCATTTCAGTTTGTTTGCAGTCACTACCATTAATCCATCCAACTTTGCAGAACCTCAACCATTACCATACATTGAGCAAGAGTTGGCTCAGGTGCTTTCACAGGACCTGCAAATGTATATGGCTAAAATTATGAATGAATTGGGGGACACGCATTGTGTACTCATCCAATCGTATGCATAAATTGAGCATTGGCATGACCAAGAACTAGTCATGCACAGAGAAAATCAAGACCAACATCATTGGGAAAAAGTTACCCCTAAGTAACTTGAAGTGGCCCACTAAGATATCAAAGCACTCCACACAACAAAAGTCATTGCTCACACATCATTTCTTAGCGTAGTCAATTAGGGTTATGAAAAGGTCCCCCACACAACATACGACACTTTAGACCTCCTTGCATCGTGCAAACTTAGCAAAGTGAAGGAGAGACTCCAATACCTAGAGGCATAAAACCTCGAGCTTCAGGAAAAGTTGAAGTGCACTCTTCAATCAAGAAAAAAAGGAGTTTTAACAACAACTTGCTATGGCAGAAGAGGAATTGAAAAAGGGCCAAGCGCGCGATGCAGATTTCACATGAATGGTCGAGTATAGCTTAAAACATTGGACATACCTCCAGGATGCCCTCGAAGTCCACGCTATATACGCTTAGATCTGAGCAACTGAAACCCACGTTGCGTAGCAGCAAGCACTGCCTTCCTTACTGGCGGTCGAAAGACAAGAGGCCATGACAACAATCACCACCAGACTTCAGGAGATTGTGGTAGCTTGCATTCAACAATAAAGGCTCTCGGGCATCACACTCAACGTGGCCACAAAGCCCATTTGCACTACCACAAACTTAGAGATGTGCAAGCAGCGATAGAGCATATTGTAAAATTGGTGGAGCAACTCAACCTTACATCGTCGACAATCACATAAGGCGATGTCCATGATTTTTGCAAGAAGATGCAGGAACTAAAACAATTTTTTGACGACGTTGATGGCCATTTCAAAGAATTCATCTAAGAATTCATTATGACAATGCCATCAACTTCCTCTGTCAAGTCGTAAACAATGTTGTTGGCTCGAGGAGGAGCCAACTAATATTGTTGGGGGCCTGTTGGAACATGAGGTTCGATAGAGATTGTGTGCGTGCCACAAGCCAGCACTACGTGTGTGCTTGAGAATATGCATTGCTTGGCGTTAAGTTTCAACGTCTGTTCCAAGCCAAGGATTTGTTCTGTGTGCCAACCCATTTTGAGATGTGCATAAGGACTTAAAGAAACTGCATGCAGGACAGATCCAAAAACATCTTTAAGAATCATTATAATTGTTTTTGTAACCACCAGAATGTTCATGGTCGAGGTGATGGATGAACTAACAAGTTTGTCATGATTTCCATGCTCCGTGGAAGATATGGGGGGATGCATGTAGATATGTAAGGGTTGGGATTTTGAGTAGGGAGGAAGTTGATTGTTATGTGAGAGATAGATGAGCCAAAGCTCAAGTTATGTTGATTTTTCACTTCCTGTTATGTATGGTTTTCTTATGCATGAGAGAGAAAATAGATCGAGATCTGAGCGCATGACTCATCTTTGTTTTGTTGATCAAACTATGACCATAATCCATCTCACTATTTTTGAATGGATGGAATGAATGAATAAAGTTTGAACCACATTGATCTCTACAACTGATGTGTTATGACTGGAATGTATGTTTGTTTTATGTTGTTCTATGTAGTATCTTATGTTAGTTAGAAATGAATGAATGAATAGTTCATGAAGGTTTCCTACATGTTTTGTTCCTTCACACCCTGCACAAGACCAATGGTCTTTGTGATTTTCATGGTGTCTCAGGTGAGACATTGTTCAGTTCTTGAAGATTGAATATGCCAATGCCTATGGGGTTTTGTTGGTAAAACTTTATCAAACCCACGGTCTGAAACAACCCAACCAAAAGGGCCAACACCTACCACTCTCCCATGGTGCACATGATCATTATATCCCTCTCATACCCGATAGCCTCTCATCCAATGTCTACCCTTATTGCCACCCCTTTGCTAAAAAAAATGAAATTGAAAATATTGTTCAAGAAATGTTATTTGCATGTGTCATCCATGCTAGTATTAGTCCTTATTTGTCCCCAGTGGTCATGTTGCTCAAAAAAGAAGTTAGTTGGTGCATTTGTCCTAAGTTTCACACTCTTAATGAAATAACTGTCAAGGATAAGTTTCTCGTTCCAATCATTGATGATCTTTTGAACAGACTTAAATGTGCTCAATTTTTTTCCAAACTTGATCTTCATTTCGACTTTCACCAAATCCGTATGAAGAGAGCCAATATTCCCAAAACTACTTTTTTCACTCATGAAAGCCAATATGTGTTCTTGATGATGGCCTTTGGCCTTTGCAATGCACCATCCACCTTCCAGAGTCTCATGAACCGTGTCTTTCAACCCTTTCTATATCATCTTGTCCTTGTCTTTTTTGTTGACATCCTAATCTATAGTAAATCTTGGTAGGGATTTTTTTTACCCATTTGGATAAGGTCTCACAACTACTTTCTTGGTGTGTCAGAAGTATAATATCTGGGCCATATTATTGGTAAGGATTGTATATGGGTGGACCCTGAGAAAATTGAAGCAATGAAGGATTGGCCTCATCCTGAGACTCTTAAAAATTTATGAGGTTTCATTGGTCTAATAAGATACTATAGAAATTTTGTCAAGAACTATGTGAAAATTGTTGCTCCCTTCACTGCCTTGGTCAAGAAAAACGCTTTCAGTTGGAATAAAAACTGCAGATCAAGACTTCAAAGATTTGAAGAAGACTATGTGTACAACCCTGGTATGTGCTACGCTCGACTTCACTAAGACTTTTGTTTAAGAATGTGATGCCTTGGAAAATGCATAGGTCTCATGCAAGAAATCATACCATTAGCCTTTACCAACAAACAACTTTGTGAGTGGCACTTGGGAAAATCCACTTATGAAAAAGAAATGTTGGTTATCTTACACGCTGTGGATATCTGGAATCTATACTTGCTCGGGCAACGTTTATAGATTAAAACCAATCATTCTAGCCTCGAATACCTTATGGAACAAATGATTTCAACACTAGAGCAACATAATTGGGTTACCAAAATGTTAGGATATAATAACGAGGTCTTTTGTAAGAAGGGTAAGGAAAATGTGGTAGGCGATGCTCTTTCTATTAAATATGAAGAGGAAGGCTCTTTCTTTTCACTTTACTTCATTGTAGGAGATCGGTTGAATGAGGTTCGCAATGAATGGTTCACAGATCCTAATATTGCCAGGTTGATCCAACAACTTCAACAAGATTCCATTGCATCTTCGAGCTACATTTGGTACAAAGATAAGATTTTCTATAAAGAGCATTTGCATTTGATCAGAAGGTCCAACTTTAAATCAACCATGCTATTTGAACTCCATGCATCATCAACAACATGTCATTTTGGCTTTCATAAAACATATGAGTGGATCAAATGTTCATTCTTTTGGGAAGGCACGAAGAAGGACATCCACACTTTTGTGGTTGAATTCAACCTTTGTCGATGCCATAAGGGAGAAACGATGAAAACTCTAGGGGTACTACAAATTTTTCCTATTCCACCTACTACATGGACAAATATTTATATGGAATTGATTGTGGGGATACCCAAATCTGGCAATAAATTTGTCATCATGGTTGTGGTTGATCACCTCTCCAAATATACTCATTTGTGTACCGTCCAACACCCATTTAAAGCTTCCATAGTTGCTCAAGTCTTCATGAATAACATCTTCAAACTATTGTTGGGCAACTGAGGGGGTGGGGCGGGGGATGAATCAGTTGTTACCGTGCTTAAACAATTATGCTTATTTTAAATTCTTACAGAGCACTCAATGAAAATCACAATAATGCAGGGAGGTAAGCAATAGAACATTCAACATCAATCACACACATGAAATATACAGAGACAAATATTTTCCGAGGAAACCCATAAA
>JASDQU010010894.1:68102-96332 GCA_032191745.1 Picea mariana | reverse complement strand
TTTCTTCAATGATACAAAATGAATATCATCTGAATTTATAATCTGCCTTATATATTCTAGAGTAAAGATTCTAATAGGAAAATACTTGGGCAACTTATATGGTGCCAATTCGCACCCGTATACTCTGATCTTGGTATGATTTTGATACAGGTACCAATCCCTGGTCTTTGTGTTGTCCGAGATATGCAGGATTCTCTGGACTTCGTCATTTATTCGAGGCTCAGGCCTGCCGCTCAACATACTTACCACAAGGTGGTAGAACTGATCGATGAACGCCTTGAAACTGTACTCTGTGGAGTTGTGCTTAAGCAAGGAAGTCCATGCTGTGACTGCCTGAGGTTTACCATCTTCATCCATCTTCTGCATGGAAAAACTAAATTTATCCGCCTGGAAAAAGACGAACAAGTAGGCTAGTATTGATGAATATCTGAACATGCCTTCTGTGCCAAAATTCACGAGTTGTTCATGAATATTGTCTGCTAAGAATGTGTTGAAATCAAACTAGATGGTAGGCTTTTCATCAGTGGAGAAAATGGATAGAAAACCCAGAATGGGCTCATCTACCCACTGGTCGAAATAATATCCTAACAAAGCACAAAGGGAGGAGATGACCTGGTTTCCCTTAGTTGAGAACATGGAGGACAGGTAAGGAGGATTTGTGGAGAGAAATTGAGCAGATGAGGGAAGGAAGAGATCGAATATTTGAGCTCTTTGGGGGAAGGTCATTTTCTGGTACAATTCGGTGAGAATTTCCAGGTTGAAGGGGGACGCAAAGTCAGCTCGGGAAATTTGCATCATCTGGTCTATGGATACGAGTGTGATGAGGAACAGGATCTCTTCGGATGAGGAGACGACGGCTCTTTGCTCGGGGATATAATGAGCTTGACACTTGAGAGCAAACTCGGGAAAATGGTGGATCTGAGGGAAGAGGTAGAGGGGTAAATTGGACTCCTAGAGTCCAATTTCATCACTCTGGTCCAGGAACACTTCCCTGAGCCATGACTGGAGGTATGAGAACTCAAAATTTCATTTGGTATCTGCGATTAATCGGTCTTTGTCGATCAGTGGGATCCTATCTAGGTCGACAGGAGGCAGGAGAAACAGATTCTCCTCTCCTTCCGCTGGTTTGGACTTTGGCACCATTTCTGCAACAGTACCTGCAATAAACACAACGTTAGTCGGTGCGACTGGTTGTGGATGAGGGTGACGGAATGTAATGGAGGAGTAAGCGGTGAATTTCTCTAGTGTGATGGGTGAATAGCGAAAGTAAGGGAAATAACGGTGGTTTTATTTAAATTGGGGTCGGTTGGGCGCGGGAGACAGGTCAGCTGGATAACGGATAGGTTATCCAGTAATAAATGGACAATGGGTCATTTAGGGGTGAGATGGCAGGTGACGGTGGCTGAAAGATACGGGCGGGTGACGTGGCGGCTAAGGATTGGAGGTAAAAGTCATAATAAGGGGCTTGCCATGAGTGAAAGGGGGGAAGGACTGACAACAGTTATGGGACATGACCAATTTGGAAAAGGTGGAAGGTGACGTCTAGAGGTGACGGAGGTCTGTCAGATAGCAGATGGTGACGGGACTTCAGGGCAAATATATTTACGCCACGTATAACAAGGGATCTGCCAGAGGGGGAAAGCCATTCTAGACCCCCCCCTCAGTTAAAAGCAGATCATCCAGGGGGGTCTGAAATCCATTTTGGGCCATTGATCTACGCGCTCGCTTCCTAGCCGCAGATCTTTGCGTGTCTTTTATCACTCATTACGGACCCCCCCCCCCGCCCCCTCCATTAAAGGCAGAATGGACGGGGGGGGTCCGGAATCCAATATTGACCGTTGATTTAAGCGCTCAATCCTGGGCCGTCCAGATGCGTGCAAATGTTATCAGCGGTTCCGGACCCTCCCCCCCCGGGGTTAAAAGCAGAACGGTCGGGGGGGTCCGGAATGCTCTGTACACCGTAGATCTGGGCGCTGTGATCAGGACTGTCGATATGTGCAGGGAGCATAAATGGGGAGTGGAAAACACATGCACTGGGAAAAACTTAGGATAAATGTATTTTATGGGTTTTTCCCCAAACTTTTCAAGTAGACACCACCATGGGGCTTTGACCAAATGATCTTCTAAGCATATGAAACATGGTGCAACATTTACATCAAGCTGGTTTTATTGGAATGAAACAATAAAGCAACTAGCCTACATACTAACCTATCTTCCTATGACAATTAACCCAAATTAAACTGTTGGGTTAAGAATTTACTCTACCCTGGGGCTATCTGACCAAGATTAGACAGTCTGGCCAAATTTATTCACTAATCTAACCTAGACACTTTGGCTAAGATTAAACTATTTAGCCAAATTCATTCACTACCCTTTCAACATGCAAATTTAAAAAGAAATTGGCCATGCTTGAAAGGTATGGACCAAGTTACTGTTATTGCATGGGGCTTTTATTGCAATTCTTTTATGCCCTCTTTTTCTTTTTTCTTTTTTCTTTTCTTTTCTTTTCTTTTCTTTTTCTCTTCTTTTCAAATTATTTGCAGAATGAAAAATCATTTGTCAACAAAAACACTAGAGACAAATAATATCCCAGTCACCAGTTGATCCTATAATTTATAGGGTGATAACAGAAGTCATTAACGTTCACTGGCACGACGTTGTGAACCAAGCGTGCGGATTTGAAGAATGCATGAAGCCATTTCAATTTCAATACCTTTGACGCAGGAAAATCCAAGCCATGAAATTCTTTAGAATTGAAATCAAATCCATAAAAAACCTACAAAAACATATTAACCCTTAAAGCACTTACCCAACATGTCTCTAACCCTGAAATGAGCCGTGGAGACCCACTTCGAGTAGGAGAAGAGTCCCCATCCCTGTACGCCACCAACTGTGTACACACGCCCTTCAACATAATTGCATTGAATGGCAAACACAAACAACATAGACACCGCAAAAAGGACACCCACATCACTTTTTCCCTTTGCCATTTTGCACTCCTCATCACACAGCCAAACACAAACACAACTCCAAACAGAGAGCGGAGAAAACTACAAGCAATATCTAAGTCAGAGGATGATAGAAATGCATATATACATGTTAAAATGGTCTCAGACAATGTGTGCCCTTAAAGAACTCTGATAAAATCTGAGACTATACAGCGAAGGAAAAAGAAGACATGAGGGAACGTGTCAGCAACTCTGATTGCACACGTCTGTATGCATTAAATAAGTGTATGGCATGACTGCTGCAGAATCCACGAGATTATGAAATATGATGCATTGCCAATATTTTATCAGTATTATCAAGGAAAACTGGCGTGGCACTAAGTAATATTTAGCTACTTGCAACGAGTGGCTTCTGGTTTCTTTGAATCCACATTGAGAATCCTTGGTGTGAGGCTACCACGGAGGTTCGGTGCAGCAGTCAGTCCCTGAAAATTTTGAGGGCCCTTTGGTCTCTCCTGAGGTCCAAATCATCCCTATAAATTATACGGTTCCTTTGGTCTCTCCTAAGGTCCAAATCATCCCTATAAATTATACGGTTCCTTTGGTCTCTCCTGAGGTCCAAATAATGCAGACAACTTCAGTGGGTGTACTCTGAATCAAGCTAGGTCCAAAAATTCATAGCCTAAGTTGTTGCAGATGAAGTGAAGTGCATAAACCATTGTCATTACTGGAATCTTGAAACCAAGAGACGCTCTATCTTCTAGCTAGTACAACAGACCAACTCTCGTTTGAAAATCCATTCTAGAATGAATAAATGTAGAAAGCGAGTCCAGATCATAAAAAGAAGATCAATTTACTTTGGAGTAATCTTGGCTTCTAAGAAAGCAAAGAATATGGTGAGGCGATAGGTTTGGTTAAGCGTAGCATGGCGAGTTTATTCTATTAGTGTTGGTGGGGATGTTGCATGGAACACACTTGGCATGGGTGGTCAAACGTAAATTTAAAAACACAAACTCCAATGTTTTTATAGGCTATGAGCTGGCCAGAGTATATTAAGCACATTTTTTATTTCCATACCATCCATTCTCAAATAAAATCAAACTTCTTGCAAATTACCCCACCACAGAGAAGAGGAGGTGCTTTTCACTTAATTTACACATCTTTAAAGCGACAACTAAACGAAATGATTTTTAACAAAGCACATCATTTTATTAAACCAGCTTATCGATCTCCGAACAAATTATTTGAACAAGTACTCCATAAAGTACTGCATCTCAATCACTTATCTTATTATTTAGTTATCCCTTATTATTATCTAAAAATCCTCTGAGCAACATTGAAAACATTGAGGAATCCTGCCAATTGAGGAGAGGAGGTTTCGAAGCATAGATTCAAATTCATACCCGATAGGTAGACCTACTAAATTGACTTTTAGATATCGGATGCCTCGCTTGAGACAGAGACATACCTTTGAGCGTTCTACCTTAGTTCTTGGGAAAATCCATTGAGAGGAAAGAGGTACTGAAAATACGAGACTCCATATTCATTCAGTCAATTGTGGGTTGAGCTAGTCTTCTCGCTTCTATCTCACCTATTCATTCCTTTGAAGGTGGGAAAAAGCTCTGACTCGGTTCTGACTCGAGGACGGATCGAGTCCTGCTTACTTCTTTCGAACATTTCGTTGTTGATAAACTTCTTCTTGCGTAGAGAAAGACATTTTTGACAAAAATTCAGGGGAAACCCCTTTATTGCTACAATGAAAAGGACACATCTGATAGATCTCATGTTTGCTACAGGTGCAAACGTTCCTTCTCTTGTGTTTATCCTTTAGCAAGAAGTCTCGCTTTATATCTTTCAACAGAACCGTCAACTAGGTACTCTACCTTATGATGAAAGAATTGAAAAGTTTAAAACACATCACTCTTCCTTTTTGAACTAAACACCCATGTCACATGAGAATAATCATCAATGAAGGTAACAAAGTCAAAGGAGCCAGAGGACTTTTCTAGCTCTTCTATCTCTGAGTGTTTCATACTTTCAACTCTTTTGAAGGGTGTTGAGACTGGAAGATAGGTCAAATTTATAGCCGCAATATCATAAGGAACTTAGGAACTTTTCTAGAAACCCCTGGAATGACTTGGTGATGGGTTCATTATCCAAGCGAGACTGAAGGTATGCCACGGTGTTTGGTTTATAATTGTTATCACAAGATAACAATAGGTCGTTATCTTATGCTAACCAATGAAACTAATAACTAACAACTGATAACTAATGTGTCCAAACATCCCAGAATGACTTGGTATGCTATTGTTATCTTGCTACAAGCAATGACACAACTTCCCTAAAGGCAGGGACTTGTTGTTCTGCAGCCCGTCTTGTTGTTTATAGGTCCAAGGTAATAAATTGGTCCCACGTGTTATCAATGTCTGTAATTTATATTATAATATTTAAAAGGAAGATTGAGCATTATGACCCAAATTAGACCTATGTTTATAATTATGGAATTGGGTTGAAACTAGATTGCCATGGGTTCATGAAGCGGTCAATTTTGTCCATAAACTAGAGGTATTTACTTGTTCTTAGTTATTTTTTTTGTTATGAGATAAAAGTGAGAATAAAAAAACCTTTTATAGTGTAGAGGATCAACATTCAATTCTCTAGAAAGAACCCTTGGAATCAAGAATCCACTTCTATAATTTTTTCAAATTGTAATGAAGAATAGTTCATATATGAAATATCCAACCTAAGAATGATGGAGAGTTGAAATCCATATATAATTAAATAATAATTGCATATGATACGAGACAATATATGATTGATATAATTTTTTTTGATGGTACACTTATATGCACTGACAAGTCATGAAGGTGGATAGTTTTGTCCCTTTGGTCATCTCCTTTAGTTATTATTATTGTTGTTGTTGTATTTTAAATTTATTACGTTGTCTCTTCGTTCAAGATGCCTTGCCCTCAAAGCATAAAAGGTTAAGTTTTCGTTCCTAGTTGTAATGCTTTCACACGATACTCCGCTCATGATGTTGTCATAGTTGACGAAAAATGAGGCAATGCGATCTTCAAAGTACTAAAAATAACTGTCCTATTGTTGAAGGGTCATTCCACTTGAGTTCAATCTTCTATGAATCAATGTGTTTATAGATTTCTTGGATAGAACCTTTTGTATTGTGATGCCAATAATGACTAATATTTTAAGACCAACTTGCTTTGAAATTGATCTTCTTTGAGATACAGGTCAATTGTTGCTTTTATTCACATCGATAATAATACATTGATTGGTTACAACTTTGGCTCTTGTGATTAGGATTCTAATAAGGTGTCCTTGTGAAATGCTCTTTTATTATCATGATTTTTGAATTTTATAAATTCACCTTTGGTATTATATCTCCTTCATATACTTGTGTCGCTCAATTGATCACTGGATTTTTATTAGTCAAGAGACTTGGATTTGCTAGGGTTTCTGCATCCGTTCGTTGTACTTCAACATCTAGTGATATCCCTAATTCAACTAGATTGGCCATTGTTACTTTGTTGATCGATGGATATTTATTGACAAGTTGATATAAAATTTTCTATAGTGTTTCCTTCTCATCCTTCTTGATTTGTGCAAGAAAACTTTTCTTATGATCCCTTAGGCATGAAAGTTCTTCATCATTTTTCGACTTGTCAAATTTATTTTCAAGATCTTGTTTCTTTTGCTTCTCATCTTTTAACTTTTTTGTTTGTTCAAGCAACCTTTGATTAATGTTTCTTGGGTGGGCATTTTCTTCAACTTTCTTCTCACAAGTTAATAATGAATTTATTCTCGAGATCTTGATTCTTATATTTTAATTTCTAATTGCATTGATTCTTATTCGTTGACTTTTCGATATGTGCAAGTAGTTTTTTACTATGATCTTTTTGCTAAGAAATTTCCTCATATTTTTCTAATAAACTAATGTCAAATTTCTTCTTAAGACCTTTACTTTTTGTAGTAATTTTGTTTTCCGATACTCTTGATAGTATGTTATTTCATGCTAAAAGCATGGACATGTGTTTGCCATAGTTTAATAACTATTATACCTTCAATATGAAGTGAACGTAGGAATTTCCTAGAGAAGGCCCACTTGTTCAATGCAAAGTTGGATTTCCAACCTTAAATCAAGGTTTCCTTATGTACGTTTTGACATTCTTACGTCCTTTTGATGGTCTTTAAACCTTTGATCTTTGGCAACTTTTAGTTGACCCCTTTTTTATTATTATAATAGCTAGCGTAGTTTTTTATTGATATTTTTGACTTTGTATATATATAACTTAATATATACAAATACATATCCCAGAACTTTCAAAATTTAAGATACATTAAGGGTTGTGAGTCTCCTCACTCTAGAAAAAAGCGTTGTAACTTTATTTGTAAAAACAAAATTACAGTTGACAGATGCTATAACCATTTAGATCTAGCCTCTCAATCTTAGTAGTGTTTGACTTGAGCAAGTCTCATTACAAAAATAGTACATAATTATGCTCCAAAATTTCATAATATTTTTCCAAAAAACTATTTCCTCTTATATTTACATATTTATTATCAATAAAACTTTTTCAACTAACAAGCCATACATATTCCATCCATAAGCCTTGTGTTACAAAAAATAAATACGACACTTAAAGAAACATTATATTAAAGCCCATGGTCATGTATGTATTTTGGTAGCCACATTGTTCCTTTGAAACTATCCATACCTCATAATCCAACTCTACCTGTTCTTTGGATAATCCATCTGCAATCATGTTCATATCCATGTAGATATGAGCAAAATAAATATGAGAAAATTATTGGTGTAGGTTCCATACATCAAGAAACAATGGCTAGAGTGTGAAGTTTCTTGAAGCTTACTTTTGCCTCATCCACTTTATAACAGGAAGCGGATCCATGAAAAATTGTATATGTCTTATTTCATGTTCCGGCGCAAGCAACAATACCAACTTGAGCACCATAAGTTCGAAGAAATTGTTTAATCCATGACCCACTCCAACTTTGAAATAAATACTATGAGAGATAGAGAGATGAAGTATTCCCCTTACCCCACCCCTTGGGGGATTCCCTTGTGAATTTCCATCAAAGTAAGCCTAAGGGAGATCTTTATTAATTTCTTTTGTAATACACTATCTAACATTTTACTTTTCTTGAATCTAATGCAAGGAAGAGAAAACATTTAGACCTTGCACTACAAATTCTAAAGGTAAGGTATCCTTGTCCTCAAACAATTTTGTATTTATGTCCAACCAATCTCCCCTTCCAATATTTAAAGGAAGAGGTCTTCAATTTCTTGTTTCATTATTCATACACTAGATCCTAAGAGTCTCCTCATTGGAGTTTCAAACACATACATTCTCAATACGTGTCATCCCTTTCACTTATTTCCATATATGTTTTGCAAAGGAACAAGAAATGATAAGATGTGAGTTTATTTCCTCATCTTGTTTGCATAAGCAACACCAATCTAGACTCAAAAAGTTCCTTCTCTACAATATATCCCATGTAAGAGCGTTGTTGTTTGGTAGTAGCCACATGAATATTTTGACTTTTGATGGCTATTTAAACTTCCAAACTAATTTCTGCCACCAAACTTGTAAATCCTCTCTACCCTTTGCAACCAATGCTTTATATCAAATTCTTGGAATATAGTCCTTTGTTGGATTTAGAGACCATACAATTTGATCATCTTCATCCCTTATATAAAATAGGATTTAAGGCTATCAGTGTACCTCTGCCATGTTTCCACCTCCTCCTCCCTTATTCCAACCTCACTCCAAGTAAGCCAACCATGTTGCCAAATGGTAGTCTTGTTCCAACTAGCTATCTGTCTTAAGGTATAAAAACCCCTTGTCTCTTAGATCTTGAATCACCTGAAAGGGGTAGCTTGTGCAAGTCATATAATCCAATTTGAACTTTGTTTCCCTTTCCCACATTCCACACCAACCGATTTCCAAAGAAGGGAAATGTTGTAATAATCTCTTTCCAAATGATAGAGGCCTTATCTAATCTCTTTATAGGATTCTCGACCCATTCTTCCGCAGATTTGAAGGCTACATACTTGTCTCTAATCACTTGATCCCACAACCCCTCACCCTTTATTAATTGTCAAACATTCTTTGTAGCTAAAGCCCTAAGAAATAGGATTTTATATTTTAATCCCCAACCCCCTTGAGCCTTTGGAACTACAAGTTTTTTTCCAAGGAACCATAGCAATGCCTTTTAGCATTTGATCACCTGACCAAATGAATCGGTAACACAATCCTCTAATTGAATCCAGAATGCCTTTTGGAATCCATGCAAGCAACATCTAGTACATTGGAATTACTTCTAAGACAACTTTTACCAATACTAGGCACCCTTCTTTGGATAACCATTGGTTACACCATGGATTGAGCTTTTTCACCACCTGTTTTATCAACCATTGTTGGTCTCATTTTTTATATATATTGGCCTTTAGCTAGAAGCCTAAAATTTTAGAGATGTATCTACCTCAACCATATTGTAAGGGAACATATACCTCATAAAATTTATTTCTATCTTATATACCCTAAAGAGATATCATTGATTTTGGAATATTTATTATCATTCATGTGGCTATGAGAAATGTGTCTACCATTTCTTTGACCTTATCATGCACTCCCTTTAAACATTTATTGAATATTATAACTTCGCCTACAAACAACATATGTGTGACATAACATGTATTGCTAACATTTATTCCCTTAAAACTACCATTCTCGATGGCATGCTTTAATGAACTACTCCGTCCTTCAGCTACTAAAATGAAGAAAAGGGGAGACAATGGGAACCCCTTTCTATCCTAAAGAAGGGAGTAGTTGCACCATTTATAAGAATGACAAATGATATGGGTGTGATACACTTCAACACCCAAGAAACAAATTGAGGACAAAAGCCCAAATGGATTAGAATTAATCTTAAATAGAGCCAACTCACCTTGTTGTATGTTTTTCATAAATCCACTTTTATAGCCATTGCCTTTAAAAAATTTACCCTGATTGAATGCAATCCCTCTTAAGAAAACCCCACTCCCTCATCAATGTGTCTACTCTCAAGAAATCTAAATTGCTCAACAAATATATTCCTAGACATGGTTCATTTTAGCCTTATAGCAATTATCTTAGATATGATTTTATATATGTAGTTGCATAAGGAGATTGGCCGAAAATTGTCAAAACAAGTTTAGTTATCGACCTTTGAAATCAAAGCTATAAAGGTTGTATTGAAAGCTACTATAATTTTACTTGAGATTATTGATGCCTCTATCACCTTCTTTAAATCCTCTTCCGCAAATTCATAACACCCTAGAAAGAATTCCATAAGAAGTTCGTCTAGGCCAGTTTTTTTTTTTATCTTTCTAGAAGGTTTGAAGTAACAAATGTAACTCCTCTTTACCCACTTCCTCCATCAAGTATTGGTTGTCTTCTGTATTGACAAATCTTGGGAAAGTATTGGACAATCTTGGAATTTCTGCTATTGTAGCTCTTCTCTTTGCCTTGTATATGTATCCAAACAAATTATTGTTTCTACACCAATTTCATTAAAATTTTATGTGCATGTGCCACTTGCATTTTCAATATTCCATACATAATTTTCATTCTTCCTAGAATTGACAAATCTTTGGAAAAACTATGTATTTTCATCGCCTACCTAGAGCCACAATGCCCTGAGTTTTAGTCTTGAAGTTTTTTCTTTATTCAAAAGAGTGAGTCTCTTTTTATCTTTAAGCTATTCTATTTCTACTTTATGGTCCTCTGAAAAGTAACCTTAACCATTACCCTTATAAAGAAGAGCCAACGTTTCCTCCACCTCCTTTATAATTCTTTCATCCCTCTGTCTTTTATCTTTTGACCAAATCATTGTAGCCTTTTTTTCTCTTTCTAGGTTTTGATGAAATTGTGGAGGAGTTGATTGTTTCAATGATCCATCAAAAGGTTCTGAGACCTCTTTTACATTTTTAATGAAATCTTCCTCCTTCAACCATTATGGATTAATATTGAAAGGATTGGTCGGTTTCCCTTGAGACAGGGCCACTTCCAACACAACAAGACAATTGTATGAGCCCCCCCCCCCCAACTAGAAACCCATTGAGGGATTCCATTGGCTTCCTCAAGGCATGATTCTGATATCAAAAAATGATACAATCTTTTAGCAATACAAACCTGGCCAGTTTTTGTGTTTCTCCATGTGGGTAATAATTTCATTGGTTCAATATCCAACAAACCCACTTCTTCCAGTTTTTTTATAAAATACCTCAACAGAAAGTCAACTTTAACAACCAGTCCCCACACCTTGGAAGCTCCAAAGGTCAATTTTAGGTCCCTTAAAACCACAACCAAACCATTTTGTAACCACTCCTTGCTAAAAAAATTATCCCAACACTCCACTATATCCAAATCCCATATATATTCAAGAAGGTGATTTCTTTCCTAAGGTCTAGAGAAAATAGAGATGTCCCTAGACACAATGGAAAATCCCATGAGTTAGTATAAGAAAAATACCCTTTTTCCACCCAATAATATTACCCTTGATCGCCCTCTAGCATCAATAAAACTAAAATCCCAATTCCCAATTGTTATTCAGAATTTAGAAAGTACATCCATTGTTATTTCTTGCAAAAAAAAATTGACGGGTTATTGATCGACTAGTCTTTAATGGCTGAATTTTGATTGGTTGGCCAATGCCCAGTCGTTTAGGGTCATGGAAATCATTTCAAACCACCCTTAGGGGAATTTTATCTAAGAGCCCCAACCAAAGACAACTATTTGCCACTTTTTATTTTTGATCTTGCTTGTTTTTGTGCAAGCGATGTATACAATTACCTTACTATTTGAGAATCTTTTGAATATTTTTCCTCTAAAAAATCCAGTCCCCCTTCTATACCACCTACGGATATTGAATATCCATTGGCTTTTGATCTGAGATTATATTTGGAGGCCTCCATAGACTGAACACGACTGTCAGATACTGAGTCCCCCTTTTCCTTGCTTAAATTTATAGTTTTTATTAATGATTGGACCTCACAATCTCTATGCCCTCCCAACCCCTTGATTGGTATGAGGGGAGGAGGCTTATGATTGTTTATCCCATATATTCTAGGGAGTAAATCTCCAAGGGTTTCCTCTTCCCTTCTATCCAATCCTACACGCGATGCGCCAAAATGTAAAGTATCAACAACATTCCCTATCATCGGGTTTGTGAGATTTGAAGACTTCCAAGACCTACTTTCTATCCTTATCAACTTCCAGATTCTACAACAAAAGCGGTATTAATGCTCCCCTACCAAAGAAATCTTGGAATGAGAAACCTTCCCAATAATCTTGGTTACTAGGGTAAGTCCCATGGGTAATGATTGATGTTGCACCATATATTCTAGTATTAATCCCACTTATTCACCCAACATGGTTCATGCATTAATGAATCACTATATGAAAATAATCACAAAAATTATATTTCATATGCTAAATAAGCGAAAGCCCCCGAAAGCATAATATAAAAATGATCAACAACTTAATATAAATTAATGTCAAGGTTATCTGGGTTTTGGTTTATTGTTGAAGTTACTAAGTTCTGAGCAATCTGATAAAGTTCTATTCTCGTCATCAACCTTGCTCTCTTTGGGAGATAGTCATTCACCCAAGGTCAAATTTGTATCCTCTTTTTCTAGTATTTGTAAATGCCTTTGTTTTTACTATGGGAAGCTATGAATGAATAAAAAATGAGGACATAATGTATATTAAAATTAATGTTAATATCGTTTTGGTTTATCACCAAAATTGACAAAGTGTTAATCAGTTCACCAAAGTTTTATTCTCGACATCAATCAACCCTTTGAGAGAGATGGTCACTCACTTAAGATACACATCCCTTTTTTATTTTGTTCTTTGTACATAGTTTTTATTTTGTTTTAGTTTTTTCAAAAAAAAAGTTATGAATGGATTAAAAAATGATGAATGACATAATATACACCAATATCAATGTTAAGAAGCTTTTGGTTTACTGATGAGGTTGAAAAAATATCAAACGATTCAAGGAATTTCTCTTTGACTAAGATGGTCATCGACCAAAGGTTATGAGAAATTGTTAGGGTCCTAACCTCCCTACCCCCCCAAGTATATAGTTATATTAATATGTATTTCTATGTATGGAGGCCATCACTAGTAAATAAGGCCCATGTAGTAGTGTGAAAACAATTATCATAAGAAGGTTTACTAGAAGGTTCCCCCTACTAGAAACTAGAAAGTTCCGTCTCTACAATGTTCCTAAGAGGTAGAAAGTACAATATAGAGACATAGAAGCATTATAAGAGATGCCTTGGAAATCATTTGTAATACGAGCTCTACTCTATTGGAGGTTGCCCCTTTGAAGAGGGAAGTGAACATTGTATCCATATCAATAAAGGTATAACATTGTAGTTCATGTTGTCTACTGCGCATGAGAAATTTGTTTCTTTCATCAATAGATCCGAGTGATATTTGTAATTTATGCTCTGAATATTTCTAAATGGCACATCACAAGTGGTATCAGAGCTCTTCCCTGAGCCCATTTTTTGGGGATTTTTTTTAAAGCTAGGGACTCATTCTAGCATCTATAAATAACATAGTGATTTGTCGTTCAACGGGTTAACCTGTGATCAAGGAAGCATACAGTGGAAATACAAGAGGTTTCACCTAGTTGGACACCCTTGCAACCCTGTTGGTACCCCTTCAAGTAGTATTGCATGAGACAACACTCGTATACAAAATTTTATTTCCACGTACCCTCGGGTATATAGGAAGTCATATATGTGTCCTAAAACCAACTCTAGATTAGTCGCTCGACCACTTGACTACTATAGTGGCACTAAGAATAACACCTGGAAAGATTACTCTCTAGTACTTGGGTAATCGGGTGGTACGAGTAAGGGTACAATAGAACCTCGTTAGTTATAGACCCGAGATATTGGGTTGAGTACTAATGTTGGACCCTGCATGTATATCAAAGAGATATAGCACATGACACTCCCTTTTCCTTGGGAACCTTAAATCCCTAGTCCTTGCTACCAGCCCTATAGACTTATAAAACAATGAGTTGTATTGAAAATCCAAGCATTCAATCACTTAAAACCTTGCTTCTTGCTAACCATTAGGAAACTTTCTACATAATATACAATACTAATAATTTGAGCATTCTATCAACACAATATCTGGGACCTATCTCAATAGACTCCCTGTGTCGTGCTAATTTCCATGGTACCACTCTCCCATAGGCCTTTTTTTGTGTGGATCCACTTGTCCCATTACCCACTACCTATTTAAATAGCCCCAATAAACAACCCTTCTCACATTGGTACCACTCTCCAATAAGCCTTTTTTTGTGGACCCACTCTCCCCTTTACCCTGTACCTATCTCACTAGGCCCAATAAACAACTATGATCACATTGTTACCGGGCTCCAGTGTTTTTTTTATCTAGTGAACCCCATCTTGATGGCTACTTGAAACACACATGAGTTCAGCCCCTGTGTTGCTCACTTGGAAACATTATGTGACAAATTACAAAACAAATTAAATAAGAACTAGTCTATTGTAGAGCAAAACTTTGCTACAGTTAACGCCAAGCTCAATAAACTCAAATTCCTCCCTGACCATATTTCCCAACTTATAACTCAATTCAAGGAACAATCATTCCACTGAGAGGGATTTGAATCATCCAATTCCATGGGGCCTCACTCTAACCCATTCATTCGTGGCCCACGACTCCCTAAAGGGGATATGAATAAATTCAATGTCTCTGACCCCACCAACTGGGTCATTGGGAAGGAACATTATTTTTCACTACATGGAATTAATGATGACTCAATGAAACTTTGTGTGGGTGTCTTGTATTTATATCTCGAGTGCTCACTATGGTGGTAATGGCATAAGAATTATGACAAAGGTTATATTGCTTGGATTCAATTTGTAGCTAATCTTTGTGAACATTTTGAACCTAACAATCATCATTTGGGTTGCTTGACCAAGCTTAAACAACGAGTACAATTGAAGAGTACATATCTACTTTTCAGAAACTTACTTTCCACATCGAAGGCATGTCCGATACCTTCTTCCAAGAATGCTTTATTAGTGGTATGAAGGAAGAGCTTTATGCCTAAGTGTCAATGGCTCACCCTACCATTTGGATTGAAGCCACTCATTAATCCAGGGAAGCCCAACTAGTTGTCAATGCCCAAATAAAAAAACTACCATTTATTCCTCATACCCATCCCACCAATCTCTCTCCTCCCTCCCCTCCTCTCAAGATCCACAAGTTTACTCATGCTAAAATGGTAGAGCATTAACTTAAGGGTTTCTGCTACAATTATGATGAAAAATATTTCACTAGGCAGAAATGTAGGGAGCATAAATTCTTTATGGCCATTTCAGACGAAGACATCGATATTATCCATCAAGAACCTCTGCCTTCACCAATTGATGACACTCTTCCCGACGATCAACAAGAGGTGAAACCCCAAATCTCCCTACATGTCTTGAGTAGTATTTCTACTCCCCAAACCCTTAAATTGATTAGATATGTCAAGCATCGTAAAGCCATTATCTTAATTGATAATTGTAGCACCGATAACTTTAATGATCAGTGGGTAGCCCGGTAGACACATTTCTATATCCATGCAGTGAACAAATATTGGATCATGATTGCTAATGAAGGTTCCATGAAATGTGTGGGTCATTGTGAAGATGTGTTCCTTCAACTTGGTGGTTATTCCATTTAATCCCACATGATTTCTATTGAAATGGGTGGTTGTGACATTATTTTGGGTGTTGAATGGTTACAAACACTTAGTCCCATCACCATGGCTTTCAGAGAGTTATACAAGAGTTTCCAACTGGTAGGGCGTCGCTACACTTCTAAGCCACCATAGAAGGCTCTCGAGAGATCATCAACTCCGATTGCATGGAAAAACCCCTTGAAATGGAACATTCCATTACTGTCTCTCAACTCCATGTCATTCAAGCCTTTAAGACCCCTTCCCAACCCATCCATCCCGACATGTAGTTAGTCTTATGCAAACACCAATCAATTTTTGAGACCCCCCAAGGCTTACTATAGGCACCTAAGGTTTGATAGAGGTTGTGCGCGCACTACAAGTCAACACTGCATGCATGCTTGAGAAGATGCATTGCGTGGTGCCAAGTTTCAGTGTATGTGCTAACCTAAGGATTTACAGTGTGTGCCAACCCATTTTGTACTGCATGCAAGGACTTAAAGAAATTGCATTCAGACCAAATCCAAAAAGATCTTTAGGAATCATTGTAACTATTTTTGTAACCACCCGAATGGTCATGGTCAAGGTGATGGATGTGCTAGCAAGTTTATTATGATTTCCATGCTTCATAGAAGATACATGGGGGGATGTATGCAAATATACAAGGGTTGGGATTTTGAGTAAGGAGGGAGTTCATTGTTATGTGAGAGATAGACGAGCCAGAGATCGATTTATGCCATATTTTCACTTCCTGTTATGTTTGGTTTTGTTATGCACCAGAGAGAAAGAAGATTGAAATATCAACGCATGGCTCATCTCTATTTTGAATGTTAATGTATCTTGAGTAGGCTACAACCATATTGCAACTCATTGTTTTTGAATGGATGGAATGAATGAATAAATTTTGGACTACATTTATCTATATAGTTGATGAGTTGTGATTGGACTGTATGCTTGTTTTATGTTATTCTATGCAGCAGCTCGTGTTAGTTACAAATGAATGAATGACTAGCTCATGAAGGTTTCCTACATGTTTTCTTTCTTCACACCTTGCACAAGACCGATGGTCTCTATGATTCTCGTGGCGTCTTGGGTGAGACCTTCTTCAGCTCTTGAAGATTGAATATGCTTGTGCCTGTGGGGTTTTGTTGGGAAAATCTTATCGAACCCAGGGTCTGAAACACCGTAGTCGTCAGAGTAAAAAAAATGGTTATGTCGCTGAGACCTAAAGGTTTTGAATTGCATGTTGAAGGAAGAAAATGAGGTGGAAACCTTCCAGGAAGGAGACACAAGACTAGATATCTAAGAAGGAGAATGATTTCGTGCAACGAGAGACCATAAATCTACATATCAACCTCGAACGTTGAAAAGACAAATACATATACACGGATTTATATGAAGTTTTCTTTGTTGAGTTTCCTTGTTTAATGTATGATTGGACAAGGAGGCAGACATAGATCAACACTTCATGAAGAACCCAAGAATCACTAGTTTGGGAATAGAATACAATCAATAAGCTCAAATCCATGGATAATAAGTGGGTGAGGACTATTGATTTATGGTTTGATCATGTGAAATAAAGGTATATTATTGAGTTTGTTATTCAGTGCAGCGAATCCTTCAATGCTGTCAAAAGAAATTTGCAACCAACTCTAGAAGGAGATTATTGGAAGAAATCCCTGCATGAATAAACATGTTGTTCATGGAGAAGGGGCTAATGCCCATGGAGACCGATAGAATGGTCGATTAAACCCCACCTACGTGAAGGGGGGATGGAAAGAAGGGGGAAACTGAGAGAAATAATGGATATAGCATAGGAGATCCAACAAAAGATGAGATGAGGAGAGAAGAGAATGAACCCAGAAGAACATAAGTGAAAAAGAGACGAGAGCTATGCAAGAAGAATCGAGCTAAGGAGGAAAGTCGAGCAAAGGAGCAGAGAAAATAAAGTAAGGGGTGAAGAATGAGTAGTCAAAACCAAGATGGAGAGAAAATAAACTACACCAGAAGGGTATGCGGAAGACAATTATGTGCCAGAGAGAAGAACAAAAGAAAAGAGGTCGTCAAAGTGACACGACATTACGAGTAAGGTATCAAGAGAGCATACCAAAAGTAGTGGGAGTAGGGTTGAAGAAGATGAAGTCATATCCCCTTGGATGATAAGAGATGTAGTCATCGTTGACTGTTAAAATCGTCAACTAGCCACTAGTTGCAAATGATTGCAAGGCACTATTTTAAATTTTTTTATTCATCTACAAGACGTAAATATCTAACTCTAGGTGGCCCCCACTAGGAAGAAAGCAAGGTTATCGACTCTTGAGTGTCCCTTTAGAATAAGTATCGCATGTGTGTTAATTTGACTCCATGAGCATATGTCATGTTTATCTTTTGTTGGCAGTTCAAAGATCAACCTAACTTACAATCTACAGTGGCATTGGTTATCTCTATGGATTAATTATGATTTTGTTGCGAAATGATCCTGCTCATAGATTTTAGACAAAACTTCATCTTGCATTCCGCTCACAAAAATTATAAGGAGGTCAGAAAAGGGTATACAACATTCAAAGATGTATTATTATGTCTATTCAACATATGGATATAAGTCTAGTCTTTGGTCGATTGTATGACACATCCAAAAATAAAAGAAGACCATTATACAAGGGTTTTACATGGTATATTTTTTATGGTTCATCACATGTTTTAAAATTTGACACTATCCAATGTATCACATTCATATAGTGGTAGTTTGGTTGTATGGCATGAGAATTGCGTGTGGTAGTTAAAGTGCATATGGTATAATCGTTGGTGATATCGTTTAGCACCACCTTTTCGACCTTATCATTCTCATTCACTTCGATTTATACATTCACGTCGCATGGTTTATTGGTGATAAATGTGGGACAAAGTTGATAAAGTTTGGTCGCCATTCGTATATGCATTTAATGTTATTTGGTGATATAGCACTAGGCAGGTGATTGTTGACATATAATTGGTGGTTGGTTGATCAAATGGAAATATGACTTAGAATGGGAGTTAATGTTGTTAATATTTTTGGTGAACATGACAAATCATGCATTGAATGCATGGAGGTTGGCTTCATTTGCATAGAAGGTTACCATCCCGCATTGTTTGGCTTTCCATTTTGGCATTCAGGTTTTGTGATCTACTAAATAGTGATGTGTTTTTCAAGCTCGGTGGTCGTTAACAGTAATTGTAGCTCTTTTTTCTCGGAGGTACTTGAGCAACATGAAAAGGTATGCATTTAGACTGTACCCATCAAATGCTTTTTCAATTTGCAGTAATATTTCTTTTAGAAAAAATCTCTATTGGTCTGTGAATGAGTATGTTGTTTGCCCATCTTATTTTGTCTTTCAGACGGAATTCGCCATGTATGGTTATATAAGCTTGAACCCTGGTCCCGAAAATTGTAACTTGACTCTGTAAATAAATTAGTTCGAATGTTGTTGTGACTCTTCTCTGTCTTTTAACAAAGCGGTGAAGTGTTTCAGATCAGAGATGTAAAATTGGTCTTAGACTTCTCCTTCTATAACCCTAATTGTATGCATGCTTGCTCGTTGATCAAGTCAAAGTTTTTTTTTTTTTTTTTAAACTATGTTGAAGCAAATGGTATTTCATGTTTTACTTGCTACTTGTATATACTCTAACTTAGTTATGTACTTTTAGATGAGCTTCTTCAGTAGAGGAAACATGGGAAGTGAGCAAAGGAAAAATGCTTCTCATAAAAAAATGACTTTCGATTTTAATAAGTGTTATGATTTTACTATAGAGACATCTCTGGTTATTTTGGGACAGTGGTATATCTTGGGCAGGTTGACTAATTATCATTTTTTATATTTGGACAACAATATTTTTGAGCAACTTGATGTCATACTATTTTGATATATCTATGGAAACCTTTGACTCAAACATCAGATTGATGTATTTATTTTGGTAAATATACTTGCATATATTTAATATTCGGGAGTCACAAGGATGTTTGGAAGTATTTCATATGAGCTTATTGAAATATACGTCATATTGGTGTTTAGAGGATATGTTGGAAATTAAACAAAAGGTCATTAAGGGGTCCCAGCTATTAGTTAATATTTATTTGATCCTTATCATTATTTATTAATATTTAAATTAAAGTTGTCCCTACTAAAGTTTATTTAGTTAATAACTTAACTAAAAGGTAGTTGAACTACTCAAACTACCTTTTGGAGAAATAAAAGAAGACTTCAAGGGACGAGCAAAAGGAGGAGAGTGATAGAGAGAACAACTCCGATAAGGTCTGTTCTTGCTTCTTAAGTGAGATTACTTTTCTATTTCATTCATCTCTGACATACATAAGTACCAAGAACGTCTTGTTGATAGCAGGATCCTACTGAAGGTGGCAATAAGGAGGACCAAGAAGTATTGATTTGTTGATATACTTCACAAGGTTGATCCTTTGTTTCTGATAGTTTGTGGATTCTTATTAGATTTCTAGATTAGTTTTCAGTATTGACTAAGAATTTTATGCAGAGTCAAGACAATGGCAATTGTGGTCGTCATTTCAACTTTGTTTTAGCCTTAATTTTTACTCAAAGACACAAGTTGTCTCTGTATGATGCAACATACCATCTTTGACCTCTAAGTCTCATTTTAGTCCTTACCCTTTGGGTATGAAGAACGTTCTTAGTTGTATTTCAGAATTGAATAAATAAAAAAATTTGGATGGTTTTGCAATCTCATTTTTTAGTTAGTATGTATCTCTGCATCATATTTCTATTTCTATAACTCTTCCTTTTAAATTTGAAAGTTTTTTGTTACAAACATTTTATTTTTTATATATATCACACTCTTTCAAAAAACAAATTGCATTGGTCCCAAGGACAATATTTCCTGAGGATTAATTGATATTTTTTCAAAGAGGCTATAAACACATGGCAACAATCCCAATTATTTTTGCTCTAGGCAGGAAAAATTCGAAAATGTTGGTATTGGGATAAGTCCATTCTTTTTCATCGACAATCACACCATAGGAAGATCGGGTGTAGAGGAGTAGCGCTAACGCAACAAAACATAATGATGGAGCCGCAAATTGTACAAAGCAGTAAAGTGTTTCAGATCAGAGATGTAAAATTGGTCTTAGACTTCTCCTTCTATAACCCTAATTGTATGCATGCTTGCTTGTTGATCAAGTCAAAGTTTTTTTTTTTTTTTTTAATCTATGTTGAAGCAAATGGTATTTTATGTTTTACTTGCTACTTGTATATACTCTAACTTAGCTTTGTACTTTTAGATGAGCTTCTTCAGTAGAGGAAACATGGGAAGTGAGCAAAGGAAAACTGCTTCTCATAAAAAAATGACTTTCGAATTTAATAAGTGTTATGATTTTACTGTAGAGATAGCTCCGGTTATTTTGGGACAGTGGTATATCTTGGGCAGGTTGACTAATTATCATTTTTTATATTTGAACAATATTTTTGAGCAACTTGATGTCATATTATTTTGATATATCTATGGAAACCTTTGACTCAAACATTAGATTGATGTATTTATTTTGGTAAATATACTTGCATATATTTAATATTCGGGAGTCACAAGGACGTTTGGAAGTATTTCATATGAGCTTATTGAAATATATGTCATATTGGTGTTTAGAGGATATGTTGGAAATTAAACAAAAGGTCATTAAGGGGTCCCAACCATTAGTTAATATTTATTTGATCCTTATCATTATTTATTAATATTTAAATTAAAGTTGTTCCTACTAAAGTTTATTTAGTTAATAACTTAACTAAAAGGTAGTTGAACTACTCAAACTACCTTTTGGAGAAATAAAAGAAGACTTCAAGGGACGAGCAAAAGGAGGAGAGTGATAGAGAGAACAACTCTGATAAGGTTTGTTCTTGCTTCTTAAGTGAGATTACTTTTCTATTTCATTCATCTATGAGATACATAAGTGCCAAGAACGTCTTGTTGATCGCAGGATCCTACTGAAGGTGGCAATAAGGAGGACCAAGAAGTATTGATTTGTTGATATACTTCACAAGGTTGATCATTTGTTTCTGATAGTTTGTGGATTCTTATTAGATTTCTAGATTAGTTTTCAATATTCATTAAGAATTTTATGCAGAGTCAAGACAATGGCAATTGTGGTCGTCATTTCAACTTTGTTTTAGCCTTAATTTTTACTTAAAGACACAAGTTGTCTCTGTATGATGCAACATACCATCTGTGACTTCTAAGTCTCATTCTAGTCCTTACCCTTTGGGTATGAAGAACGTTCTTAGTTGTATTTCAAAATTGAATAAACAAAAATATTTGCATGGTTTTGCAGTCTCATTTTTTAGTCAGTATGTATCTCTGCATCATATTTCTATTTCTATAACTCTTCCTTTTAAATTTGAAAGTTTTTTGTTACAAACATTTTATTTTATATATATATCACACTCTTTCAAAAAAAAAATTGCATTAGTCCCAAAGACATTATTTCTTGAGGATTAATTGATATTTTTTCAAAGAGGCTATAGACACATGGCAACAATCCCAATTATTTTTGCTCTAGGCAGGAAAAATTCGAAAATGTTGGTATTGGGATAAGTCCATTCTTTTTCATCAACAATCACACCATAGGAAGATCGGGTGCAGAGGAGTAGCGCTAATGCAACAAAACATAGTGACGGAGCCCTTCGAGAAGGGGAAGAGGCTTTAGCAATTGTGAGTGGGATTGCATGACTAAAGGTAGGAAGCTCTTTGGGTTCCCTCATCGAAAATGATGAGAGACTATGGAGGAACCCCCTCTTTGAACCACCCCCCTTGTGCATTTGTCATCAATAAGAAGAAACTAAAGAAAGTGTAGAGGTAAAGGAAGTATAAGTAAGAGAAGTAGAAGAGACATCAGATGAGACTGGTGAAGAAGAAGTCGAAGTTAGTAACACTTCACAAGGAAGAGCATCAGTATCAACAACAACTATTATTCAATCATGAAGACAAGGTGTTAGATGAGTATGGTGAACCAAGATTCAACTCTAAGGCTTCTCGTACTCCATGGAATGGGAAGAGACAATGTAAAACAACATTGATTTATGTGTGAAGCTATATGGTCTGTGAAGAGAGTCAAGGATGAGGCATTCAAGATTGTGCAGCTAGATACCACCCTTAGAGACAAATCTCTAATGTGGTACATGAAGTACAAGGCTAGTGCATTTGTGGCATAACAAAGGTCCCCAACATAGATAAAGAGAGATCTATTTAGCAAATTTCAAGAGCCAAATTCATAATGACAGTGCATCACTGAGATCAAAGAGATCAAATAGTAAGTTGGAGAAACCATGTGGGATTATGACCAATAGTTCAAAATATTGTTGGATAGATTGACGTTTTATATCCAAGACATCAAACATAGAGAATGGTTTATAGAATGGCTCCTACCCCATATTTGTGTCCTACTCACCCAACATAAAGTGACAACCTAGGCATAGGCCGTGCAAATTACGATGTGCCTAGAATCTATGCTAGGAGGTGGTGAAACATTAGCAGGACTGGTGCAGGTGAAATCTTAGCTCGCAAACCTTACCATGCAACAACAAGACATGGCAAAAGCTAAGGTGGTGCGTGAGAATGTGTGGTGTACTACTTGTCACAAAAAAGGTCACGATAGGGATGAGTGTCCTATGCTGGTGAGTGATATGGTGACAGGGGTGTTGGATCCATTTCCAACCAGACCATATACCAAGTTGTGAGATATATACAGACAATGGGGCCATATACCTCCCCATTTCCCAACAATATAGAAGTATTAGAAGACTACACATGCTCCATTTTGCAAGTTTTGAAAAACCATGGGACATGATGTGAACAATTGTTGATCACTGCAATTGATGCAGGAGCGTACTACAGACACTTTTCGAATCGAGGAAGAACAAAATGGTGGAGACTACAGAGGCATTGATAGAAGAGGATACCAAGGGGGCATAGAGGAGGACATGGATGAGGAATAGGAAGAGGATACGGTGGTGGAGTTAGACCACCTACCTAATTTAACTATGGCGAAGTAGGCCACATGTTGCGATTTTGTACCAAACCACGCACACTCTGTGGGTATTTCCATAGTACATATCATGTCACAAAGGATTTCCTAGACTTGTTGGCGAAACGGGAAGAGAAGAAGGGGAATTGCAATATGGTGATTGTGGAGCCACATAGAGATCAAAAGCCAAAATAAGAAGTTGATGTACGAGTGGTAACTCGAGGAGGCATTCGTACAGGAGTCAACTTGGAACCAAGGGAAATTTTGGGTTAGAACGAGGAAGTAAAGATAAAAAAGCAACAAAAGCACCTCCCAAGTTTGATGTCATGTAGTAAAATCAATTCTTGTGCGAGGTACAAAGGGCTCTGGAAGAGGACAGAGTGCACAAAGAGTTGTAACACACGACACATAGAACACTAGAAGAAGCACAGGTGTGTGAAGAATTGCAGTGCATGGCGTAAAGGATGTTGGAAGAAGCTTGCGTGTGTGAGGAAGTACAATGTGCATCATAGAAGGCAATGGAAGAGGAATGCATGTGCGAAGAGCTACGATGCACAGTGCAAGTGGAAACATAATGCAACACTTACTGTGAGGTTGAATCAGAAAACCAAGTAAGTGATTTCTTGCACTATTTCCTTAATATGATAAGCGATCCTCAAGTTACAAAGAATATGACCCACATGTTAACAATATGAATGAGGTAAGTAGAAACCATTGTAGCTTCTTCTGCCCCACTACCAGAATGGGATGTGTGTTAGGTGAGCAGGTAGAAGCGCACGGGAATAGAATCGAAGATGAAACTTCAACTCAAAAACTATGAGATGGATGGTGTCACGTTGGACATGCAATATGACATGAATATCTTGTCGAAGAAGTCTTGGGAGTTGATGGGTAAACCAAACTTGGTATGGTCTCGTATTCAATTGAGGCTTGTCAACCAATATATAATTGATCTTATTGAAATGCTAGAGCATGTAGAAGTGAACATGAGGGGGTAAAGACCAAAGTAGATTTTAAGGTGATTGAGGTTATGGATGACTCAGACCCCTGTCCAGCTCTACTTGGTATTAACTAGACATTTGATAACAATGCAGTGTTGAACCTACGTCCTTCGATACTAACACCTTGTGCGCTATTACATCGTTGGATCCCAATGAAGGTGACATATAAAATGAGCTCGTGAATGAGGATGCATAGAGTTCCATCATTGAGAACATATACAATTCCATAGTGCGCAAGGAGGATTGTGTCAATCAAACTACTGAAGGGAAGCTCAGCTGGAGAAATGTTTCCTCCTATGACATAAATTTGGAGGATGCTATCGACATATTAGAAAATAAGTTGTATGAGGTATCAATGAGGAGATGTGTAGGAATCACCACGTCAATGTGTTGGGTTGGATTATAATTACACTTCCTATCAAGGTTTGATGGTACCTGCCCAATAGACACATTTATGGCGTAGATGGAAGCGTTGGTGTCGGAGACCCAGAGGATACATGACATGGATGCAGTGGTCAAAGGAACACATGCACGTTGGTGGGCAATGCATCATGCATATATACATGAAGTAGAATAGATTAAATTCGGGCTCCATCCCACTACAGACTTTGAATTGATGAAATGGTACAAATACACTGAATACCCTTAACAGAGAATTTGCTTCTATGAAAGGCACGAGACAACCAAGAATAATCCTAGCGCGCAATGGGTTCAAAGACTACCAAAGTACTGCACACTGAAAGTTGCCTACACGCTCCATACATCATTAGAAAACTCAAAAACCATGTATAAGCGATGCATGTAGAGGACGAAGACATCCCAAGGCTGGTACACTAGTCAAATTGGCAGGGTGCAAACAACAGAACCAAACGAACAACCATGGCAAGGGTTGATGAATTGAATTCAATTGAAGACTCATCATGGCCCGTTAAGGTCAGATGCCTGGTAATGACATACCATGCATGAGACAAGGCTGCGTAGTAGACATGCACTGTGCACAATTAAAATAGGACTTAAGCATATTAGACGTAACCAACTTAATAAGTAGGTGGATTATACAGGTTGACATAATAAAGCAAGACAAGACAAGTCATACTGGAAAATGGATTCAGAATATTCAGAGGAGATTAAGGTATAAATGCTATAGTACAACCCAAAGTTTGAAACAACGGGATGTGGCAACTAGCTACAAGGACATGAGTAAATACGACGACGAAGAGGCAAGTAGTTAACACTCAAACATGTGATGACATCCCAGGGATTTAAAAGCAACTATGGCAGTAATTTCCCACGATGCATGACATTTATGGTAGTAAAATACACTATTAACGATGGGTATAGACCTCAACAGACAACTCAGTAGTCAAGTATTATGGGTGGTAAGTCACCCACTCAAAATTTGATGTTCAAAGGCCACTGTTCACCTCATTATTTACGTAAAGCTAGTCGAATTTACAGTTGACGAGTTGAGTGCAGAACACCCATATAACTAAAAGTGTTAGAAGTTTAGGAAATCCGTGCCGCATAATTAGTACAGGTAGCATGTCTAGGCACAATTGCCATAATGATTCCAGAACATAGCTCCCAAACAGAAGGTGACAGTACAAGAACCCAAAGGTGTTGAGAATTTAACAAAAATTGTGGATTCCCCAAGTAAAACCCAAGCACAGAAGAAGGTCTAGGCAACAAAGGAGCAGTTCATTCCCCCACTTGAGTTATCGCACAATGTAAGTATTCGAGCCCCCCATTAGGAATGATTCCAAAGCTGAAATATGTAGACTTCAATGTTCAAGATGAAGAGTAATTCCCAACACTACAGTTTAACATTTACATAAAGGTGATTACACGGCCATATGGACAAGTGCGATTGACTACCAAGGATTGGGTAAAGCCGCTAAAATAATCAGAAATAACGTCTCTGCTGGATTGCCCACATTTTGGGTGTTGGAACACATATATATTTTTCAAACGCTCCAGTTACCAAAAGGTTGAAGATGCCCATTCTTTCAAATAACAAAAACGATAACCATAAACCTCAAATCTAGTATTTCAGGATTTTGCAGATCTAACGGTTATACGTATCAAAGCTTCCAATGTCCCAACATGCGAAATAGCGAAGTCAGGTTAAGTTTAATCATGATCATCGAAACTTTGAACAACGATTATCACCTTTTTAATGCATCGTGCTTTCGCGATTCGGGAGTCACGCCTCGAGCGACCTTCAAGTGTCCAATGTACAAAGTCACGAAAGCAACTTAAGATAAACCTGGTTAATTACAATACTAACGATAATTAACATTAGTTAATTATTGCGACTTCCTGACTCGACGATTTTACCTTAGAACGACACCTTTGTAATCTCGATACCCGAGGTCGCGAGATTTATCAACTAATCACGATCAATTAAGAACTTAAGTCTGATCAAAGTTAATTAACCAAATCGCAATATCACAAATTTGGGGTTCATGGTCCAAGACTAAGAATAAAATCGCCCGAGACTATGAACGTCGGAAAAGGATTAAGAATTAATTGCGATAAATTAAAGTATTAAATTGGATTAATTAATATCTTAAACAACTTTAAACCTGTGGAGCTTACGAGTAAAGAATTAAATGTTTCTACGATCATCCCAGGTCACGAAATATCAAACATTTATGGCATTTATAAGCGAATTAGGGGAATGATTGAAAGTAAGATCTTGCTTCGTTTCAAAATCTTTCTATTAAAAGAATTAAACATTGTGTCAGCAAGGACCCACACAGACTCAAGTACTCTAAGTGAAAGGATTTCCGTCATTATTTGAATTTCATTCTAGTTTCACAGAGCGAGTTTAGCGAGATAACCATTGTTTGTATTTGCATCCTCTGTGACAGGATCTATAATCTCGAGATTTTGCATCACAGCTCCACGAAAAATGCCCAAAATAGCTGGTGAAATTTCAGGTTAGAATTCAGATATTATTTCTGATACCTCGCCTAGAAACATTGACACAGTCAAAACATGGACACAAGTTTTCAACATCTTGCAATACGAGTTGATAAACAGCCCAGACGACTCGAGCGACAATGAGAAAGATGACTTGTATATCAAATACAAAGTGGTCGCTCAGTCAGAATTGCAAAAGGTATCAACAAGGCCGCGACTTTTCCCCTATTGTGATATGGTTAAATGGGCGCCGGACCACGTAGATGTCCCGACTAGGACAATATTTAACGCGCAGAAGGTGGTTGTTGGGACAATTTGTTGGAGATATGGCTATAGCAGAGATGACGCAGATGGTCAAGGTTGTCATTGATGACAATCGATTGTTTCTGGAGCACGCACAAGTGATGGAACACAAGAAGACTAACACGCACAAGGAATGCTGGAACACGATTGTTGAAATACGACTGCTGGAACACGACTGCTGGAACACGAATGCTGGAACATGAATGCTGGAACACGAATGCTGGAACACGACTGCTGGAACATG